>JAJIBD010033706.1:0-91852 GCA_021461705.1 Cryptotis parvus | reverse complement strand
AAAGAGGCCGATGCTAGGCAAAATAACTTCTAGCACAAAATGGCGCCCAACATTTGACATTTTTAAGATGAACTGGATATCATTTTATATTCAGACTGTGCTTATCTGATTCGTTGTCATACCGTTCTCATGGAGATCAAGAAGAAATATGCATTTGTGAAAAAAGTGAAATTATTTAAATTATTGATGATTCTCGTATGTTGTATTTCACTTATTTTTTTCTAGTGATTTGATTGGGGCTGAGTGTTTTTATTTATTTTATCTTTTCAAGTTTGTTTATTTTGTTATAACACAGTGAGATAGACATTTACAAAGCTGTTCACAGTTGGGATTCAGTCATACAGTGTCGCATCACCCATCCTCTACCAGTGCACATTTCCTACCACCAAGTTCCCAGATTCCTTCCCCCCCACCTCCAGCCTGCCTCTATAGCAGGCCTCCCTCCTCTTCCTCCTTCCCTTCCTCCTCCCCTCTCCTCTTCCTCCTCCCCCTCCTCCTCCTACTCCACCTCCTTTTCCTCCTTCTTTTCCTCTTCTTCTATTACATGTTGTGGCTTGCCATACACACATTTAGGTGTTATCATCTAAATCCCTTTGCCTGCATTTGGTTCTCAGTTCTAGTCTGGCATTACCATTTCCAATAATTGGTAGAACACTGGTATATATTTATATCCCACAGATGAATGCAGTCATTCTATATCTGTTCTTTTCCTTCTGACTGATTTCACTAAGCATGATGATCTCATGTCCATCCATTTGTGAGGCAAATTTCAGGACTTTGTTTTTTTCCTGACAGCTGCATAGTATTCCATAGTTTCTTTATCCAGTCTTCTGTTCTCAGGCACTCAGGTTGTTTCCAGATTCTGGCTATGTGAATAGTCTGCCAGAGATGCAAATCAAAACAACATCTCACTCCACAGAGACTAGCAAACATCCAAAAAGCAAGAATAACCAGTGCTGGAATGGATGTGGGGAGAAAGGAACTCTCATCCACTGTTGGTGGGAATGCCAACTGGTCCAGCCTTTTGGAAAACCAATATGGACATTCCTCCAAAGACTAGAAATTGAGCTCCCATTTGACCCAGCAACACCACGCTGGAATATACTCTGGCAACCCAAAAACATACAGCAGAAACGCTATTAGCTCTTCTATATTCATCAGGGTTGTGTGTTTTAAGAAGTCAATGGAAGTGTCATTTTCTTTTCTTTTATTTATTTATTTATTTATTTTTTCGGAAGTTTCATTTTCAGTCAAAGCATCAATGGTATCTACATGGCACTTCTGTTGGTATGAGTCCTGTAATACTTGTGAGGGCTTTCCATAGTAAATTTCTGCCTGCCTGCCTGTTTTTTCACAGAAACTCCCACCCATTTCGAATTCTGTGGAAGGACCAGGCCATGTATTCCCACACTTGCTCTGTGGAAGAAGGTATATTTTGGAAGGAGGTCTCAATGTGTGACCCACTCCTAGAGATTAGTAGAGATTCATGCTTTACCTCTGAGAGTGAAAAGACTCCACAGTGATTTCAGAATCTTCTCTATGGGATGTTTGGTTATTCTTATTTACTTATTTTTTATCTGCTTAGACATGTGAATGGTTATTTTATACTTTAAAATATAATGCTAATTCATTCTCTAGGTTCTTCCACCTAATTTGCCTTCATTATTTATTCATTCATGTTGAGTTTGGGATTAAATCCTGGCCATCTCATATGTTAGGTGGATGCTCAATGACTGAATCACTTAGCCAAAGCCTTGCCTTAATATATTTTTTTTTAATTACAAAGTGTCTCAGTTCACAGTATTTCATTTCAGTAATTTTAATGTTATTCTATTGGTTGTAGCCTCTATTGTTTCTCAGAAAAGATATTGAAGGTCTTTTTGTTCTTTTTATAAAGCATTCCTGGGGCTGGAGCAATAGTACAGCGGGCAGTGCATTTGCCTTGCATGCGGCTGTCTCAGATTCAACCCCCCAGCATCCCTTATGGTCCCCTGTGCACTGCCAGGAGTGATTCTTGCGTGCAAAGCCAGCAGGGCCCCCTGAGCATCGCTGGGTGTAACGTCCACAAAAGATCAAATTCCTTTTCTCCCTTTTATTTTGATTATTTCTGCTGCTGAGATAACTAAGGATTGCACATGTACCTACCCTTGGTATGTAGTAGTACATTATCAGCTTTCATGTTTGCTGAGGGTCTAATATCAGACTGTCGTTTTTGCTTGTTTGATTGCAGTCCTCATCAGAGTTGCATTTATTAGTTGTAATACACATGATCGTGGGGTTGTGCTATTTTAGTTGAGGTACACATATTATGGTTCCAGAGCTGCTCGCTGGGAATTGCTTCAGTTCTAGCCCTGGCCCGCCACCCCAGCAGAGCCTTGCAACAAGCCAGACGACCCCCACCCCCTCCAAGAGGGCCGCAATTTTCCACATCCGGACTTCCCTCTCGTCAGAACTCCACCAAGCAGACCAAGCAGACCAGCCTATCACGGCCAGGATCATTGACACCCACCCTGCAGCAGTCTTTATCAATCTGGCCCAGCTATGCTGATCCAGAGACTCACAGACATGGGGCAGAGCTGTTACCGGCTCTCCCTGTGCCCAGCCGCTCACGAGGCCCCGGGAGGCATGGCGGGTTCTAGCCCTGGCCTGCCACCCCAGCAGAGCCTCACAACAAACCAGATGACCCCCGCCCCACTCCATGAGAGCCGCCATTTTCCACTCCAGACTTCTCTCTCGTCAGAACTCCACCCTGCAGACCAGCCTACCACAGACCGGTTCATCAATAAATGCTGTATTTAGAAGTGACTACAAAGGTATGCCACCTGCACGGTAAGCCTGGCAAGCTACCTGTGTCATATTTGATATGCCAAATACCAGTAACAATTATATTAGTTCATTCCCATGACCTAAAATAATGGTTTGAGGCTCTTTATGTTCCTGGAGCAAGCAGATGCCCTTGGGCTCTAGTACCATGAGACCGGACATATGGAGATGTTACTGGTGCCCGCTGAGCAAATTGATGATGAGCGGGGAAGATAGTGATAGTGATAGTGACACAAATTATGGTTCCAGAGCTGCTCGCTGGGAATTGCTTTAGTGCTCACACACATGATCATCATGGGATCGGTTTTATGAAGGTAAATTTTATTCTAAAATGTTGATTTCATGTATATTGTTAAGATTTTCCTTGCTTTAAAAATGCTTATAATCTCCTTACTGTCCCTCCTCCAAGCATATTGATATGTTCCAGGATATACACTTAGACTAATCTGGTTTTATTGGCATTACAGTTTTTATACCTGTTCTGAAATATTCTATCTCCAATTTCTCTTTAAGTTACTTTAACAATTTTGTAGTTTTCTTTACCCCAGCTTATTTTCTGATTATTCTAAAATCTGAAGCATGCATATAATCTCCTATTAGACTATCTTTATCTTTAATATTAATCAATTTTTGTATCTATATTTTATTGTGTTGGATATTTCGGATGATTCATTGTGTACACTTTGACTTCTGATATTTTCCGAAGATTAATATGGTATTTTGTAGCAACTAATTTGATTAAGACCCTGATTTTGTGGAGTTTAAAAAGTTTTGCACTTTACTAGGCATTTCTATGTAAATTTAGCCCTTATCCCTGGGGGAGGAAATTCTGAGACCTCAAATATGGATGTTATTCCTAAAGTATAGCCTTTCTGAGATAATTTCTGAATGTCTGAAATGTTTCAACCAATTTCTATACTTCAAGGAAACTCTGGCCAACTCTGGATTCTGTCTTTTCTGATGTGCACAGCAACTCAAATTGCTGAACTCTATACCTCAAGGAAACTCTAGCAAACCCTGGATTCTGTTTTCTTGTATATGGACAGCAACTCAAATTGCTGAACTCTTTGTTTTACCCTTTGACCCTTCACTGTCTTGTCTGCACATGTACTGTGAGGGGTCAGGCAGGATTTGAAGGAACTTTATATTCAAATTTGGAGAATTCTACCTTTATTATTTTTAAGATTTCTTCAATTTTCAGTCCCTCTGGCAGTCACAGACTTGGCACAGTGATGCTTTGTCATCCTTCCTGGATTTCATGTCTCCAGCCATGTTACAGGAGCTTTCCTGAAGGACCAAAACAGCATAAACTTATACTATACTAGTTGAGGTTTTCATATTTTACGTTGTTTGGGTGTGACGGAGGCTCCCATATAGTGTTCAGGGATTCTGGAGGCCATGCCACCTTATCTTTCTCTTACTTTCTACACCCGATGGTTTTTTTTTTTCCTCTTTTTTTTTGTTTTTAAATTAATTTTATTTTTTATTTTTTTTTTAACATTTTACTATACCACCGTGAGATATACAATTACAACGTTGTTCACGCTTGGGGTTTCGGTCACACAGTGTTCCAGCACCCCGCCCTCCACCAGTGCCCCTCAGCCACCACCCATGTCCCCAATTCCCTCCCCCTCCCACATCCCGCCTAAATGGCAGGTTCTTTATCTCCTCTCCTCTCTCCTCTCTCTTTTCCTCCTTATCCCACACATTGTGGGTTGCACTACGATACACTTAGAAGCCATCATTTGCATTTTTTGTCTGTCTTTAATGCTCAGTTCTATGTTAGCATCAGAACTTTAGACATTTATTCACTCATGTTCCTTTCTCTATCTAAACCAACCTCTGACTCCCACACGCTTGTGGTAATTTCCACTTTTTGGTAAGATCACCTAGTATATTTATGCCATGCAAATAAATGCAGTCATTCTATGTCTCTCCCTTTCCTTCTGACTAATTTCACTCAACATGATTCTTTCCATATCCATCCATTTATAGCAAAATTTCATAACTTCATTTTTTTCTGACAGCTGCATAGTATTCCATTGTGTAGATGTACCACAGTTTCTTTATCCAGTCATCAGTTCTCGGGCATACTGGTTGTTTCCAGGTTTTGGCTATTGCTACACCCGATGTTTTAATTAAAAGATCAAATCCATGATGTTGTCCTGTTCTGAGTCAGTATTAATGCTGGGGCCATTAGCAATGGAGAGCTGGGAGCGTTCAATGGACCCTTCCTGTACCAGGGATTGAACTCAAGTCTTCACCACACCAGACATGCACTCAGCCCTGTAGTTATAGCCCCTGTCTACTAGTTCTCTTCTTCCAATGCTCAGATCCTTCTCTAGTTTCTGTCTGCTTTTCATTTTTCTCTGCTACCTTTAAGGAGTCAGTTCCCCCCCGCCCCCACACACACAAATTTACCAGGCATTATAATTATTTGACATGTGCAGTATTGGAACTGGAGGCAGAAGATGGACACTGAGCATTATTTTTTGTGGTTGTGCTGAATCTTGAAAAATTAACTTTAAAAATTAAGTTGTAAGAAGTCTCTTGTTAGGGATATTTCTCACTATAGTTCATCCACTGGGAAGTGATTCTCTAAAGATAAATGGGGCATTCCAAATGTAATATTCTCGTTTATTGTTAGAATGCTTTTGCGTAATATCTAAAGATTTTCAGGTACTCAATAATAATTGGAGTTACACTTATTCTTGAAAGGGAAAATTGGACAGTAAGTTACTTATTTTAAAAATCAATTTTTAGGGTTTCCTTTGGATTTGGGAAAAAATTGAAGATTTGGGCAAGAAAGGTATGATATACTGATATTGTCATTTTAAAAAAGTATTCTCAGGTCAGGATAATCAGTATTCCCTACTGTATACCTATAGGAGTGAGTGTTTCACATGTCCTTCATCAGATAAACTCACAGAGAAACTTGAATTCCACTCTGTTCCTTAATTTCACCGAGAACAGAGTGCATTCTTTAAGCTCACATAGTTCTAATTTTATCTAAACTTCATTAGCTTGTCTTAAAATAATTCCCCAACCAAAGAATAGTGGCAAGCTGGCACTCATCACGTCCAACCACCTTTATTTTACTAATGAGAACTTGAAACTCTCAGAAGGATTTCTCAAGGTCATTGTGCTTGTTAGTCACTGAGATTGTACTTAGAACTATAGCTCTCCTCAGCCAAGATGTCAGGTACTACTGCACACTGTTCACATCTGTCCTCTACTGTCCCCGAGCTTCTATGTTCATACATGTGTTTAGTTCCACGATGTACAGTTCTAGCACTATCTAGGCTTTATTTATTTCTTTTTCTCGGGTTGGGGTGGAGGTGGTCTGTGGCACTCACCCAGCTCTGCTCAGGGTTTTACCCTGGCTCTGCACTCAGCGATCACTCCTAGCAGCTTTGGGGCAATATAGGGTGCCTCTCAGGTCAGCAGCATGTAAGGCAAGTGCCTTGCCTACTGTACTATTACTCTGTCCCCCAAATCTTAAATATACATAATTGAAATTAAGTACTATGTCATACAAATATTACAAATATGGTGTATCTCTTCCGATATCATCCCAGAAGGGGTACCTGAGTGTGCTCATTTTTATTGACGTTTTACTACTGCATGAAATCCGTGTCCGACATCTGCATCTCATCTCAGAATGTTAAATAGAGAATGAAGCTTGTTCCAAATAAGACAATTGATCTCAGCACCGTTGTCTAGCCAGTAGTATTGCATGTTTATTCCCTGGAAGAGAAAGTCTGCATTTCCAAGTTTCTGGTTCTCAGTCTTGGAAATCTTTTTCCTTCCCATCTGTAGCTCTTCTCAACTTCAGTGCTGGATTTTCATCTTATCTAAGATGTGTTCAAGTGTGTCAGACTGACATGTGTAGGCTGCCGAATTTGAATGACTGTACACAAAGGAAGACTTCCCGTTCTGAACTCCTTTTCTTGTATGGCACCCTTTGTTTCCCGTGGAATACAGCACTTAGTCTATATTTGAATTATCTGGCATAAACGAAATCATATGAATGTCTTCATCAAGAAATGATTAAGTACTTACTGCATGAATGTTGGGGCCTAGGCAGGACACATGAGGTCAATCAAAACAGATCGAGGCCTCGCATTTATGGAGCTCCTAGGAAATTAGTCACCAAGGTTTTCAAATATAAAGCTAAAGATCTTTATATTTGGAAATCAATACATGCTGGTGGTGGTAGAGGGCCTGATTAGGCCAGTTGTGACCCAGTGCCTTTTCATATTCCTCTTCTTACCCACCTCCACATGGTCACCCAGCTTGAGTTTTCCACAGACTTCTGAGAGCTTAAACTGGAGGATCTAGAACTATATTCTGGAGACTTCCTAGGTTCACATTGAGTTCTCAATTTATTATTATCAACTACTTCCCCTTCCACCTTACCTCCTCCTTATTAAAATCTCTTTAGTAATTGGGTCTCCTTAAAGTTTAGGAAGTTGGACTTCAGAGAGATGACATGAGTTATCCAAAGTGTTTGGCTAATGAGTAGTTTGGCCATACTAGGAATTCCTGCCTTCTGCTTCACTGATTGCAACCCTCTGATTCTGCTCTGAATATTCAATTTGCCCTCAGCTTTGCTGCACATAGCTAAGGGACTTACCCACTGAGTCACAAATCTAAAGTCCAGTTCCTCAAACTAAAATGTCTGAATGTCCTTGAAAATATTTTTGAGAAATATGCTATGTTTCTCAGATGCCAAATTTGACATGTCACAATACTCTTGATTTGAGCTATTATTAAAACTTGAAGGTAAATTGAGGTAAATCAAAATATGGATTAAGAAGATCCTGGTTCATGTTCTCTGTTAATCAGTCCGAGGGTCTGTAGAGCTTTGTCTAGTGAATTTATGAGCTGTAGAAACAGGACAGTGCCAATACTTTTCTAGGACTGCGTCAGATAAACTGGGACATCTGCAATATTTCCTAAGCAAACTGGGTTACCCTCCCTGCTGCTGCAGCCACCCGAGGGCATTGGGCAGCTGGGTGACCCAGAAATGGACATCTCCTTGTTTGGCTCCATCTGGAATTCCTAGCCCCTAATTCTGTGGACTGATAAGACGTGCTCTCTAGGTGGAAACAACTTTATACAACACCAAATGGAATCAACTCCATTCTGACAGGAAGTTTATTCCTAACAACAAAGTTTTTTCATGTCATTTTTAAAAAAATACAGGATTAGCAACTGCAATGACAATAAAGCTTTGTTTCCTTTCATGTTTAGGAGTCTGGAGAAGCAAGCCATTTGCAGGAATATGTGCCATGTTTTGAGGGATGAGATTGATTTAAAGAGATATTGATTTAAGTTGCTAGCTGTGGAAAATAACTTCTCTTGGTACCTTTTTAGTAATTTGGTAGAAGGGTCAGCTCACTTGAATCCTAAGGGTCTATTCTGCTTTGAAAGTGTATAACTACATGTGATCTCTCAACAAAGGAGATAACAATAAGATGCTTCTTCTATGCCTGGGAAAAACCGGGTAGATATATTAAGTGGCGCACCCACATAGCAGTATTAGAAACTCCAGGTTGGGTAATGTTACACAAGGACATGAGGTGGTTTTAGTCAGCCGCCTTCTCTGCTTTCCTGCTAAGTAGACTCCTACATTTGGGCCTGCAGAGTTCTGTGTGTGCATTCATTGTGTCTGTCGTGGAGCATTGAAGGTTTTAAAATCCTAGTGATGTAAATGAACAGGGGGAAACAGCAGGTTTCTATAGCTGATCACTAATAGGGCAATATTAGAGCTGGATCCAAGCTCATTAAATCATTCTGGCACCCTATTTGGCCAGTGCCCCAACCTTCTTAATTGGATACCAGCTGCCTGTCTTTGTGAGTTGGTTCCAGAGGTGTATGTGCTTAGACAACATTTCTGCAAAAATACGTTAACTATGACTCAAAGTCTTTGAATACAGAGCTTCCCTTTAAATAGTCTGGGCCTTGAAGTCAGATCATGATTTGATTTGGTCGAATAACTGATGCTATAAATATATACAGATTTGAGATACCTTTTCACTGAGCCACACTTCCCTGCTCCCCACCCACCACACACACAGCTCTTGAAGAACCCATAGACTTTTTGAACAGTAAGGAATACCTACACCCTGTCTAGTTTTTTTTTGCCACATAAACACCAAGTAGGATTTTAGTGAACAAACTAAGGCAATCAGATACTCAAATATCAAACTAAAGGATGTATTTCTATTAAAGTAACAGTATGAATCTCATTTCTCATACCAAATTTTCACCTATTAAATGTATCAGTGTTGAATTGTGTCTGCTACAGAATTTTATAAACTATCGGGATGGAAGTAGCAATAAATGCCAGGACTAGAATGTACCTAACAGTATAGGGCATAGTCTGGCTGACCAGCATGGATTCCCACAAATAATACTGAATATAGATAAATCTAAAAATGAATTGCAATTAGCTCATGACCGTCTTAGCTCATAATAAAGGGAAAGTTCCTAAATTGTGTGGCAAATATAGAGTAAGCCTGGCATTATTTTACACTAATGTATTTGTAAAGCACTCCATGATTTGTTTCTGTAGTGAATGTTTCTGCTCTTCACTAGTTGGATGGCCTGTGTCAGTCACTTCATCATAAACCCGAAAATGCTTCCCCATTAAAAAAAAGTAGAAAACAGGACCAAGTTATTTTGCAATACTGTAACCTATTGTAGGGCTCAGAATTCTTATTGTTTTGTTTTTAATTTATTTATTTTTATTTTTATTTCCTTTCCACATTCCACATTCATGGTCAAAGGTAGCCAGCATTTGTACCATGTGGCTAATGTTTGGTGTCATTAGAACGATATCATCAGCGAAGCAGAGGTGGTGTAGTTGCCAACCGTCTATCTTCACTCCCATTCCTTCCCATTCTAATTGTTGCATGGCATTCTCGAGGGCAGCACTGAAGAGTTTTGGTGAAATAGTATCACCCTGCTGAACCCCTCTTTTAATATCAGTGATTACTTTCTTGTGGAATGGTGAGATCCTGTGGTGAATCTGTAATACGGCTCACTAAGGATCTTGATGTATTGGGTTTGAATGCCCCATTTGGATAAGGCTTCGATGACTGCTTCAGTTTAACAGAATCAAAGGCTTTCTTAAAATCAATGAACGTGAGACAGAGCAGCATCTTGAACTCCCTACAAACCTCAATGAGCTTGGTTACCATGTGGATATGGTCAATTGTGCTGAATCCTTTTCAGAACCTTTTGGAAAGGTAGGTCTACAGCTGAATCTCAACAAAACAATGTTCATGAAAAACGAACTAGTTCCAGATGCTCCATTCACTCTCAATGGAACAAATATCTCTGAATGCAGCAGTTATATGTATTTAGGTCGAGAACTCAACATGACGAATGACCTAAAACCTGAACTGTGCAGGAGAAAGAAAGTGGCATGGAATGGCTTCAAGAACATCGAAGAAATAGCCAATAGGACAAAGAACCTCTGGCTCCCGACATATCTCTTTGACTCCACTGTTCTTCCTGCATTAACATATGCCTCAGAGACCTGGGCCCTATAAAAGCAGGATGAGAACTCTATACAGGTCTCCCAGAAAGGAATCGAAAGAGCTATGCTTGAATTATCACGCCTCACTCAAGTGAGAGAAGGAATCCGGAGTTCCAACCTTCATCGAAGATCGAGAATTAGGTACGCTGTCTTGTTTGCCAAGGTGTCGAAAATCAGATGGGCTAGACATGTAATGTGATTTGGAGATGACCGCTGGATTAGAGCCTTTACTGACTGGACCTGACGGAACGTCAAAAGATCACATGGCCGCCCACTTACAAGATGGTCAGATTTCTTTGTCAAGACCTTGAATGAATGGTTTGAGGGCTCTTCATATTCCTGGAGCAAGCAGATACCACTGACTTCACGGGCACGTGACAGGGACAAATGGAAACATTACTGATGCCCGCTGGAGCAAATCAACAATAACGGGATGTCAGTGATCAAGTTATTATTTATGTTTTTATTATACCACTGTGAGATACACAGTTACAAAGATGTTCATGATTGGTTTTAGTAATACAGTGTTCCAGCACCTGTCCCACCACTAGTGCCCTATTCCCACCACCAGTATCCCCAAACTCCCTCCCATCTCCCCATAGCCTATAGAAGGCACTTTTCCTCCCTCCCCCTCTTTACACATTGTGGATTGCCCTACAGAGATTCAGGGTTTATCATGTAATTTAATTTTGTGTATATTCAATGGTAAGTTCTAGTCTGGCATTATCATTTCCCACAATTAGTAGAACACTAGTATATATTTATATTCCATTAATGAGTGCAGTCATTCTATATCTGTCCTTTCCTTCTGACTAATTTCACTCAGCATGATAATCTCCATGTCCATCCATTTGCAGGTAAATTTCATGACTTCGTCTTTTCTTATAGCTGCATAGTATTCCATTGGAGGATGTACCATAGTTTCTTTAGTCAGTCTTCTGTCATTAGCCAGTCTTCTGTCTCAGAACTCTTGAGAGTAGAGGAGTAGTTCACTTGCTGAAATATTTGTTTACAGTGGTAGACGTGAATTAAGTATAAATCCCATGACCACGAAGAAAAGACGTATTTTTTTTTTTTTTACCAAAACACTCAAAACTTAAAAGTCTAATTTCCAGGCATACTCCAGGAGCACTATACCTGTATGCATATGACCGTGGTTTAGCAAACTTGATAATCTTTTTTTACTTTAAGTGAAAAAATCACTTCTTTGGTGAGTCTTGTGGTTTGTTTAAAAAAGACCCCTAACAATAGCTGGTTGCCACTTGCTTGACATAGACTATTTAGCACAGTAAATCTCAGTCTCTGCATCATGTGTGTATATTGAAGAATGTGAAGGGGGAGACTGTGGGCAACAAATGTGGTAAAGTACAGCACATTCGCCAGCCCTGTGATGAATGCAGGTTCTTGCAGTCTGTCCTGAGTGTGTTACCCTGGCCTTGTCATCTCTGTGGCGTGGTCTCACCGTGGGTGAAAGGGATAATGATGATAATAGATACCAGTAGGTACCAAAGGACTACTTTGCATGGCGTGAGTGCAATACTGGATCTAGACTCATATGGGTCCAACTCCAGTTATTAATCATATTTTTTTGCTTTTTGTGTCACACCTGGCAATGCTCAGTAGTTACTCCTGACTCTGCACTCAGGAATTACTCCTGGCGGTGCTCAGGGGACCATATGGGATGCCAGGGATCGAACCTGGGTCAGCCGCATGCAAGGCAAAGGTCCTACCGCTGTGCTATTGCTCCGCCCCAATTAATCTAATCTTTAGGTTGATTTCCCTATTTGAAGGGAATAGGTTGAATACCTATTTGAAGATTGGAATAATATTGCTACTCACACTATATAGGGTTTTCTTAAGGATTAAATGAATTAACTCCTAAAAAGTATATACACAACGTATTGGTTAAGTATACTTTTTGTGTGTATACATGCATACATATACATATGTGTGTATTGTATTAAATGAGAAAGAGATTTAAAAATTTTACAAAATTTACTCATCATAACACCAGCCTAGAACTGAGCATTGAATATAGGAAAAAAAGATACACATAACCTCTAAATGTATGTATTGCAGTCCACAATGTGTAAGAGAAGAAGAGAGAGAGAGAGAGAGAGAGAGAGAGAGAGAGAGAGGATATATAGAACCATAGAGGCAGGCTAGGGGGAGGGGGAGGGAATTGGTGACATTGGTGGTAGGAAATGGGCACTAGTGGAGGGATTGGTGCTGGAACACTGTATGATCGAAACCCAAACATGGACATCTTTGTAATTGTATATCTCACAATGGTATAATAAAACATCTAAGAAAAGAAAAAGGCCATATCTCTCATGGAGGAAAGAGATCATCATAAACAAACAACTTTATGGTAGATGAGGTATTGATCAATGTGATGAAATGGAATACATAAAGTCAGAATGGAGACTGATAAGGAAGGAGTATTCATCAGATGGTTTCACCTAAAAGGAGGTATATTTTAATAAAGTGGTACTAGAGGATGAAATAGAGTGAGAGTCTGGGGGTTTAGAAGTGTACTTGGACCCAGTGAACCTGATGGAGGGAAGCGTGAACAAAAAGCCTGTGTTGCTGGAACAGGTTCTGCTAATAGTACTAGTAAATTATAGTGGTCATGGTGATAAATATAGACAATGTTTGCATCAGTAGTCCTCAGGATGATCAAGATATTACTCAGCCACATTCACTCAACACAGTTCTTTAAGTAGTTATAGTCAGTATGTGTTTTAATATATTAAAAATATTCAAGAGGGGAGTAAAGAAAACACGGAAAAAACATGATTTTAAGTAGCTATGTACTTGTTTTGCATTATGCTGCTCTATATGCATTTATTTTGATAAAGTGAATGAAACTGTTCCTTTTTTAAAATGACAGTTTTAAGTGATGGATGGCAGACAGCTTCTAGTGCAGCCTCTCTATCTTTTGTTTGAGAAATATATGAGGCCACAAAGAAGTACAACTATGCATGGGCTTCTGAACACCAAGACTGAGTTAACAGATCACTAGAGCAATGTCAATTAACTTCAAAGTTTATGGAACTGGCTGTAAATTTTAAACTGGCAACAGATATGTTATGCATGTAAAATTGGCATTTGCTGTTATCTTAGTAATAACAAATTATCAAATTATCAAATTGGCAAATTATCAAATTGGCAGTGGGGACAAATTATCAAATTGCAGTGGGGACAGAAAAAGCGTAGATATCCTGAATTTTCCATGTTGTAAACTGAGGAAAACAACTTAAAATGAGAATGCATTAGCTTATTGTGTATGATACATGAAACATACTTGGTTCAATGATGTTTACAGCTTGAATGAAGTTTTCAGTTCTCAGTTTCTTTGCTCTGCCTCCCTCCTCACACCACAATCTCTGTCCTTATTCCTTTGGGTGCAGACTATTACTGTATGT
This sequence comes from Cryptotis parvus, assembly GCA_021461705.1. Taxonomy (NCBI): domain Eukaryota; kingdom Metazoa; phylum Chordata; class Mammalia; order Eulipotyphla; family Soricidae; genus Cryptotis; species Cryptotis parvus. Next base: position 78,052 of record JAJIBD010033706.1, on the reverse strand, counting down.
TGCAATATGGACCCAAGTAACTCTGAACTTGCACAATATTTTAAGTATCTAAAAGAAAAGTAAATCCCCTTTTATTTCAGCAGATCACCAGCATTCTTGTTAAAGTCTTGAGAACCTGTCTTGAATTTGACCATATCTAAAACCTATTTCAGTAAGACTGGTCAAGTGGTTGCCACTCAAGGTCTTGGGGAGAGGGAAGCCAACACATTTGACTCATCTGGACGACAGAGAATTGCTAAGGATGGGGGAAGGAAAATGGGAATGAGTCTAGGCAAATGCACAGCTGATACCTAAATATTTCTGCTAGATGATACTAGAGTTAAAGTAGAACTGATGTTGAGAAAAAAATCCAATTAGAAATACAAATAAAAGAGATGAGGAGAGTGAAAAATTAGGGCCTTTCCTGAAAACTCTTCAGAAAAAATTTGAGAAATATGAATTCAGAATAAAGCATATCTTTCCCAGACTGTACTCCCACAGGGTGCAATGTAAAAGGATTCTCCTTATTATAGTGAAAAACCAAAGCACCCTTGCTCAGAGAACTTGGCAGGAATTCTTAAGTACACAAGTGGAGTTAAGAAACTAAGTAACTTGGCATTGACATAATTAAAATTATTCTACAATTGAAGTAACACCATTTACAGTGACCTAGAATCAAAAGCCAGAGGACAATGAAAACATGCCCATTATTCTGGGATCTTGAGCCAAAACTTGATATTCAGACAAAATATCTTTCACCCATAGAAATGACATAAAGTTAGTCTAAGGTCTGCACAATCTTGAGAAGTAGTAGTCATGAAGTTCTAGTGAGCCAGTAAATCACTGAAGTTGTTGGATGTTTGTACACAGATGGTTTGCTGTCCTGGTGATAATACTGGCAAATGAGATTCTGAGGTTTAAAAGACAAAACCTGCCAGTAACTCTCCACTAAACTGAGAAACTGCATCACTGGGATGTAGTCTTGGCTCTCCTGCTTCACCAGAGTTTCAGTAGGTAACTGAATAAAACTAAATGGGAGAGGTTTAATAGTTCATTATTTTTCCTTTATTTGGGTGGCTCTATCATTGAACAATCCGAATGCTGTGTAAAAGTTCTTTGTGAGAAAAATACAGGCCCCCACAAAATAAAACATAAACCAACCAGAGCGTTTACTGCTTGTTTAGGGACCTTAGTTGGGCCCTTTGTAAAACACTTAACATAAGTTATTTCAAGTAAATTCCACCACGGATTCCAGAGTCCAATTAAACAGAATTTAAAGCTGTGCTTAAAATACAAGGCCCTTTTAAGGGAAATAGGAAGTATACAGCTACTGTAGAACAGATGACCTGCATGAGATCAAATGTATTGATCACAGCAAGTACATATATGTGGATATGTGTATATGGGGATGCATGCATATGTGCATACATGATTTGGATGCATGCATATGTGGATGCTCATATATGCGGATGCACATATATGTGGATACATGTATATGTGAATTCACGTATATGTGGATGCTTTAGCACAGCAGACTGGCCTACTTGCCTATTCACTTGCAGACTTTATGTTTTTCTTTGACTTTCCTGTTATGCATTTCACAGGTAAATGGTTTATTCTCTCTCTCTCTCTCTCTCTCTCTCTCTCTCACTCACACACACACACACACACACACACTGCCAGGCTGACAATCATCTCCTGTCTACTCTTTCTTAGTATGATCCTTCTGTCTTATCTTCCTCTTTCTTTCCTTCTCCCTCCCTCCCTCTTCCCTCCCCACTGCACATACTTTCTCATGATTAGTTGTACATACAAGTGCAGGAGTGATGGATTCAATTATCCAAACTCTGCAATCCTCCACTTTTTCCTTCAAAGTTAAGAGCAAGCGAGAATCCTAATTAAAACATTACCTATCTCATTGGCACCAATAGACAAAAACACTAGACCTGAAAGAATGTAGATAATAATGTTTGCATTTCCCTAACTTGATGAGTCATCTTTGGGTTTATTCCAGTTTTACAACACCTCTTTGTCTGTCATTCTGGGCACCTTAGACTGGGGAAAACTTACTTTTTTTGTCAACTCCTCTGGGTAGAATGATGAATGCTTTGCATGAACACTTAGAAATAAGCTTGCCATTAGAATTATGTACACATAAACCATCATTAACAGTATTATAAATCACATTGCCTCAATCGATTGTTTAAAAAGTTAAAAATAAACATCTCTATAATCACAGGTTGGCTGTGTACCTACAGAACTTTTTATAGCTCCTTTGTTCCTTTTCAGCTTTAAACTAGACATAGCAGGCAGAGAGATATACATGATAACCTTTAAATATATGTACAGCAAGCCATAATGTGTAAAGAAGGGAGAGAGATAAAGAGAAAGAGAGAGAGAAGAGGAAAATTGGCTCGCCATAGAGGCAGGCTGGGGGAGGGTAGGGATCTGGGGACATTAGTGGTAGGACATGGGCATTGGCGGAGGGATGGATGCTGGAACACTGTGTGACTGAAACCCAATCATGAATATCTTTGTAAACGCATATATCATGGTGGTATAATACAATAAAATTTAAAAAATAAATTACATATGGCCCTTCATGCTGCAGGGTGTATGTATGTGCATATTTGTGAGTGCGTGAGCCATATTTGATGCAAAACAAGTGCCTACTCCCTGTGCTATTTCTTGTACTCAAGTGTTAATGTCACTTTTTTTCTTGTGTTCAAAGTTACTGCTTCTCTACCACACCAAAGTGTCCAAGAACCTCCACCATTATCCTTATGTTACTTCTAGTCCACCACGAATATTGATTTCATATCTTGGCTATTGCAAATTGTGCTTCAATATATATAACTTAGGAACTCTTGATGTATAACTTGACAATCAGAAGTGTGAGAAGTCCCATACTTGTCATGGGCATTGGAAAGTAGGTGTGAGGAAAAACAAAAAGTACTCACACATATAGTGGTACAGATGTCGTGAATATAACAGCTTACTGAGAATACATAAAAGTCAGTCCTCAGGGCCTGAAAAACTGACTACATCAGATTTACAAAGTGGCCATCTGTGAGCTGCTCAGTGCCACTTATACCTGCCATGGGTCACTAAATGACTCCCATGGATGCCGAGTTCTTACATAAGGCACTATTCCAAGGGTATATTCTGAGTCAGTGCTGATAGAATATTTCCATTGTATAACAAACTGATATAGCTCTTAACATTCAGAGGACAGTTTAATCTGAAGGGCAGGCATTTAATATCGTTTCTTGTCTGAAATTGGGGAGAAGAAATGAACAAACGCTTCTCAGGGGAAGGTGGGTGATAAATGGCATAAAGAGTGCTCAGCACCTCTTATCATTAGGGAAGTCCAAACCAAGACAAAAATGTGATATCCTTTCACACAAGTGAGACTGGCACATATCAGAAAGAGTTGGAATGATCTGTGCTGGTGGGAGGGTTGTAAAAGAACTCCTGATCCACTGGTGGCGGAAATGCTATCTAGTTCAATCCCTGTGAGAAACGGTATGGAGAGTCAGAAACGGTATGGAGAGTCCTCAGTAAGCTGAGAATTGAGCTACCATGATGCCTAGCAATTCCACCTTTGGTCATCAACCCACAGGACATCAAACATTCAAGGACAGATGCACTCCATTAGTCATTGCTGCACTTAGTAGAGAAGCTAAGATATGGAATCAACCTATGTGTCTAACAACAGGTCAATGAAATAGGAAGTTCTGCTCTGTGAACACAGTGCAATACTATGCTGCTGCAAGGAGTGATGAAATCATGCAGTTTGCTGGAACTCTGATTGCAACTGGAAGGTACGTGGTTGAGTGAAGAAATCTAGAAGAAGACAAACACGGGATGTTCTCACTTACCGTGCTATACACTTATTCCATGAATGAGGAATAATGTAGTAGAAGTAGGATGCTTAGACCCTTGGCCCCAGTGATTTGGGAGTACAGAGAAGGAAAAAAGTCAAGTTCACTATCACTATCACTATCTTCCCGTTCATCATCTATTTGCTAGAGTGGGCACCCAGTAATATCTCCACATGTCCTGTCTCATGCTAGTAGAACCCAAAGGCATCTGCTTGCTCCAGGAACATAAAGAGCCTCAAACCATTATATTAGGCCATGGGAATGACCTAATATAAATGTCAAGTTGGAAGGAGGAAAATGAGAAAAGGAAATAATTTAGTTTGGTGTCTGGGGCTTCAGTTATACTGGTGATGTGGGAGAGTGCTATAGCTGTATAATCAGAACTCAGTCTCAACAACACTGAAACATGATACCTGAGCTGCAAGGATCACACTTTGTAATCTGCCTGTCAAGGTGACAGGGGCCTGGGGGGGTGGGGGGAATGGAATATGGGAACACTGATGGAGGGAGGTTGACACTGGTGGTGGAATTGGTGTTGAAATATTATGTCTAAAACTCAACTATCAATAATGTTTTAAATCATTTTTAATTAAATAAAAAGCATTTTCAAAAATATTTCTCAAAGTGGTAAATCTAGACTAGAACTGAGTATTGAAAGTAGGTAAAAGGCATATACATGATAACTATGTACTGAAAACCATGAGAGACAGACAGAGAGACACAGAGAGAGACGGAGACAGAGAGAGAAAGAGAGAGACAGAGAGCCTGCCATAGAGGTGGAAGGGAAACTCAGGACACTGGTGTTGGGAAATGTGCATTGGTGCAGGGATGGGTGCTGGAATGGAACAATGTATGACTGAAACCCAATTATGAACAGCTTTGTAATCATCTATCTCACAGTGATACAATAAAATTTTTTTTGAAAAAACTAACAAAACTGAAAATTCAATGCAAAAAAAAAAGTCTTCATCTATGGAAGAGCATGAACCATGTTTTTAAGAAACATGCAAGTTTGTAACCAGGGAGTTCAGATGTGAGTGTAGGGACTTTTACTGTCTCACCCACTTTTTTTTTCATTTTCCTTTGGTTTTTTTTTTTTTTTTTTGGGGCCCCCCCGGCGATGCTCGGGGTGGTCTCCTGGCTCTGCCCAGGAATTCTCCTGGCGGTGGGGGGGGGGGGCTTTCTGGGGTGGGGGGGTCGGGGCCCGGCCGGGCGGGGGCCGGCGGGGTGCAACGCCCCCCCCCCCCCGCGGGGCTATCGCTCTCGGCCCCTCCTTTGGTTTTTGAGCCACACCCACAGCAGTGCTCAGGGCTTATTCCTGCCTCTGCATTTATGGATCACTCCTGGCAGTGCTGAGAAGACTATGTAGTGCTGGGGATCAAGCTCAGGTCTGTCATCTCTAAGGCAAGCACCTGCCTGCTGTCCTATCTCTGCAGCCCTTGCGTGCAGGGACTTTTCCTTTCACAGACTGTGTCCTCCTCTGGCCTCTCAGTTTTGTCCTTTCATGATAAAATATTCTTCCCATGGTGCATTCTCTGTTTAGCAGTTTGCCGCTCCCATGAGTTTCTGATTCAGAGCTTACAATAGGGACACTGGTTAAGAGATATTGAGAACAATGAAGAAATGAAAATGCTCCCTCTGCATGGTTGGGCCACATAAACCTCCGCATGGGTCACACTGCAGAACAAGGAACCTTGGTTACATAAGGTGATTTCATTAGCTTCTGGAGCCTTAAAACACAAAAAGAGGGATAAGAGATCAGCCACAAGTTATGGCTCGTGCTCTTGGCTCCCTGAACCAGCTTTGTGAAAGATGTGTGTATTGCAAAAGACCTGGAGTCTCAAAATCATTCTTCCCATAGAAAATAAAGTCTTCTCCACCGACTCAGATGCCTGAGATTCCAGTAAGCGTGGAGAGAAGAAAAGCAGACAGATATTTTTTCTGGTGCAACCATTTATTGTCTTGACAACTTGTAGTATGTTGTGAACTTTTCCTGAGCCCCTTTTCCTGATTTATAGAGTGAGGGATCAGAGTTTTGTTTTAACTCAACATTGCTTGGAGGTTCAAGTGACTTGTAGGCAAATAGCTCCTTGGGAAACTAAAACTGATGTGAATTATTAGCTTTGTAAGCATCTTTGTTTTAGGGTCCTTGTCTTTATATATCCTTTTGCTTCATGCGATATTGGTTAAAAGAGGAGTGATGGGTGGGTTAGGACTGGTGAGACAAACCACTAAAGGAAGACAAAATTATGTGGACTGGCTATAGTGTTTAGACACTGTCACCAGCATAGTTCAGAATGGACTCTCCCAAAGAGACCCCCTTGTAGAGCTCATGGGGCTTGTTTGCAACCCTTTACCTGCAACCCCAGGATCTCCATATATACTTACCAAGTAATGAAGCTTCTCACAACATATACCTGGGGTTGATTATATGAGACTAATGAGGAGTCAGAGACTCCCTGTTCTGCCCTTCATTGTATCAGTGAGGATATAGGCACCAAGCCGTGATCCCAGCCTTCCTTGACCATCTCTAAGGAACATCCAGCAATTAATGGCCTGACAGTTTCCATCTGTCCTATCCTTTCTCAGTTGCCCAAGGCACAGGGTTTCAGAGCTGGCACACTGTGATACTCTAAAGTGCTTTGTCACCTTTGAATTCTTCTAGAAAGTCATTAAGCCGGCATGTGTGGGAGCTGCTTCTACATCTGAAAACTTCCTCCAGGGCAGGAAGCAGAGATGCTAAGAACAGAGGAGGATTTCTCAAGTTCAAGGGAGTTAGAGTCTGGGGAAGGCAAGATGAGGTATAGTTTAAAGTCAGGCAAGGATAAGTTGGACACTGGAAAAGCTCAATTTTTTTTTCTTTTCTCTTGGACTTCTCTGATCTAATATTGAGCCCCCAAATTAGGACACAGAAGACAGAGATTAAAAAAATACTCCAGTATTGCTGAGTCTAGTTTTCCTAACAACAGAGTTAAAGACAAGAACTGACAACAGTTAATTTGGAAGAGAGGTAGACAGAGCAGGAAGGAGTTGGCAGGAACAGGGAAATGTCCAAATGCGTCTGTGTAAGAGGAGAAGTTAGTCGCTCCTCATTATTCCCATGTGCAGGAGTTACTGCTTAATTGGTTGTCCTGAAGTAGTTGATAGTCAGCCATTTGGGGGTCCTAGCAAAACTATGCAGAATGGGATGCTGAATTACCCTCCCTCGCAGTGGATAGTTGGCCACCTGGCTACCTGTTGTGGCATCCTAGTGGACTATTATTACTCAACCTGCAAATGATTGAGTAAATTCTGTTTGTTGGAAGGTAGGAGGTGGGGTTTGGGGTTATGCCTGTTAATATTCAAGAACTAGTCCTAGCTCTATGCTTAGAAATGATGCCTGACAACTGGTAGAACTTTACAAGAAGAAAACAAACATCCCATCAAAAAAATGGGGAGAAGAAATGAACAGAAACTTCAACAAGGAAGAAATTTGAATGGCCAAAAAAAAAAAAAAAAAAAAAAAAAATGCTCATCATCACTAATCATCAAAGAGATGCAAATCAAAACAACAATGAGATATCATTCTACACCACAGAGACTGGCACATACCCAAAAGAGCAACAACAACAAGTGCTGGCGTGGATGTGGGAAAAAAGGGGACACTCATCCATTTTGCTGGGAATGCCAGCTGGTACAGCCTTTTTGGAAAATAATATTGACATTCCTCCAAAGACTATAAATTGAACTCCCATTTGACCCAGCCATACCACTCCTGTGAATATACTCTGGGAAGCCAAAAATACGCAGCAGAAACACCATCATTACTTTTATGTTCATAGCAGCATTATTCACAATAGCCAGAATCTGGAAACAACCAGAGTGCCCGAGAATCGATGACTGGATAAAGAAGCTTTGGTACATCTACACAATGGAATACTATGCAGCTGTTAGGAAAAATGAAGTTATGAAATTTGCCTATAAATGGATGGACATGGAGAAGATTATGTTGAGTGAAATTAGCTAGAAGGAGAGAGACAGATATAGAATAACTGAATTTATTTGCATGACATAGACATATATGTACATATTATGATACCAATATCCAAGGTCAAGTGAAACATATATCAGGAGGTCTTGTCAAAGGGGGGAAATTATCACAAACATGTGGGAGTCAGAGGCTAGGTAAGAGAAAATGGAACACTGTGCTAACAATTGTCAAAAGTACTAATACCAACCTAGAACTGAGCATTAAATAGAGGCAAAAAATACACATGACAACCCTTTAATGTATGTTCTGCAATCCACAATCTGGATGGGAAGGAAAAGAGAAAGAGATAGAGAGAAAGGGAAAGAAATAAAGAACCTGCCATGGAGGCGGGCTGAGGGAGAGGGAGGGAACCGGGGACATTGGTGGTGGGAGATGGGCACTGGTGGAGGGATGGGTGCTGGAACACTGTATGACCAAAACCCAAACATGAACATCTTTGTAATTGTATATCTCACGGTGATATAATAAAATACTTTAAAAAAAGGTAATGTCAAATTGGTGGTGGGAATGTGCACTGGTGGAGGGATGAATGCTGGGACACTGTATGACTGAAACCTAATCATGAACAGTTTTGTAATTGTATATTTCAAAGTGGCATAATAAATTTTAAAAAAAGATAATGTTGAAAAGCAAAAAAAAGAGAGAAAAAAGAAATGATGCCTGACAGTGCTCAGAGGAGCATACGTGGAGTCAGGTTTTGAACCAGGTTCAATGATGTCTTTCTGGCACTGGTTTGATAAATTCTTTTTTCAATTGAACCTCTGTGAGTTATAGAGCCACATAGATGTATAGAATTGACTTTCAGGCATACAGTGTTACCTGTATGCCTGAAATGACCATGTTGTCTTTGAAAAGAGCTAGATCAGTTCACATTCGTACCAACAGTGGATGAGGGTCCCTTTCCCTCACAACCACACCAACACTGACAGTTATTTTTTAAGGAGTGCCAGTGTTTATGGTATGAGTTACTATCTCATTCATATGCCTTTGACTACTTGTTTTTCTTTTTTAGAACTATCTGTTCATCTGTTCTCCCCATTTTTGATAGGATTGGTTTTTTCTTTGTAATGTTTTGTAAATTAAGTTATAAAAAAAGTTCTACCTCTTCAATATTAATGCTTTATCAATGAGTGGTGGGCAAATAATTTCTCCCAATCTGTGCTGATTTTGTATTCTGGTCACTATTTTCTTTGAGGTGCAGAGCTTCTTAATTTAATATAGTCCTGTTTGTTTTATCTTTGCTTCAACTTGCTTGGTCTCATCCTTGAAGATTTCTTTAGCGTCAATGTCACAGAGAGTTCTGATGATATTTTTCTCTGTGTACCTAATGGAATCAGGTCTGATACTCAGGTCTTTAATCTATTTTGGTTTGACTTTAGTGAGCAGCATTAGAAAGACATATGAGTTTATTTTTTCCCCACATGGCCAACCAGTTTTCCCAACAATGCTTGTTGAAGAGACTTTCCTTGCTACACTTTATATTTTTTGTTCCTTTATCAAAGATTAATTGACCATATTCCTCATGTACCTGGGGGTCAGTCTCTGGACTTTATATTCTATTCCATTTAGTAGAATGTACAGTTTGGAGTTGGGGAAAATAACATCTTGCGCCTTTTATTTCTGAGGTTTGCTTTGACTCTTCTTGGTGCTTATTGGTCCATGTGATATTCAGGAATGTTTGATCTGTTTCTTTGAAAAATGTCATGGGCATCCTTATGGAAATACATTGAGCCTGTACGTTTTGTGGAGTATATCTATTCCAATGATATTGATCCCATGACTCTATGCTCTATGAGCAGGTGATGTATTTCTGTCTATTCATGTACACTTTTATTTATTTAAGTTGTGTTTTGCAACTTTCTTTGTATATAAAGCTTTCTTTCATTCTTTTTTAATTTTTTTTAATTTTTTAAAAAATTTTATTACACCACCTTTAGACATACAATTGCAATATGCTCATGCTCGAGTTTTGGTTCTACAGTGTTCCAACACCCATCCCTCCACCCGAACCCATCTCCCATCACCAATGTCCCCACCTCCCTCCCCCTCCTGCACCTCAACTACTTGGTGGGTTCTGTATATCTTTTCTCTCTAATCTATCTCTCCTTCCCGCCTACCTTTCCTACACATCGTAGAATGCAGTACATTAAAGGACATAACTGTCTCCACTAGTTTGATGGACTGTGTGGCTGCAAGCGGCTGCATGACTTAGGGGCCTCATGGTCAGCGTCCAGACAGCGAAAATGGTTGCTAATGTGGTGGGTGAGTCTCATCTGGCTGCTTCCAGGACCCCTCAGAGGTGATGGCCCAACAACCAAAACCCATCTGTCCTCCTGGAGGCCACATTGTCTGCTGAGCCAGGGGAGAGCTGAGTTCCAGCTCCCCCAGCTGCGTCTGAGACTCTGCATGCTATGGCTGGTCACCCTAGGGCAGCTCCTGGGTAGGGCTACCGGGCTCAAACAAAATAAAGAGGGGAAGGGGCGACCCTAGCTCCATCTGATGAATTCCCGGTTATTCCCACCTCTGGGAGCTGCCCACCTGGGATTGAACTCGTCTTGCTCTGTTAATCTGGTCTTGAGGTCAGCATCACTCTGGGGCGGACTCTGATGTACTGCAGCATCCAGACAGTGAAAATGGTGGCTAATGTGTTGGGCGAGTCTCATCCGGCTGCTTCAGAGACCCCCAAAGGTGATGGGCCCAATCCCAAAAACCCATCTGTCCTCCTGGGGGCCCCATTGTCAACTGAGTTAGGGGAGAGCCGAGTTTCAGTTCCCCCAGCTGCATTGAGGCTCTACATGCTATGGCTGGTCGCCCCAGGGCAGCTCCTGGGTGGGGCCACAGGGCTCAGACAAAATGGAGAGGGGAATGGGTGACCCCAGCTCCATCTGATGAATTCCCGGTGATTCCTGCTCTGGTAGCTGCCTACCTGGGCTCAAACTTGTATTGCTCTGTTAATCTGATCTTGAGGTCAGCGTCCCTCCTGGGTGGGCTCTGATGTGCTGTAGCATCCGGACAGCGAAAATAGCGGCTGATGTGGTGGGTGAGTCTCATCTGGCTGCTTCTGGGACCCCCTAGAGGTGATGGGCCCACTCATCCTTTTATTTAAGCCAATTCCTAGGTATTTGATTTTTTGAGGATCAATTGTGAATGAGATTTTAAAAAAATAATATATATATTTCTTCTTTTTCATTATTTATATATAGGTAACCCATGGGCCTGGGGGTGTTAATTTTGTAGTCTGTCTCTTGTCTATAAATATGTTCTTTTTAAGAACTTTTTTGTAGTCCTTAGTGTTTTCTTGTTATAGTACCAAGTCATATGTAAATTGTGAATGCTTAATTTCTTCATCCTGTTTGTATATCCTTAATATCTTTGCCATGTCTAATTGATACAGAAAGTATTTCCAATACTTTACTGGGTAGAAGTGTTGAGAGTCAGCAGTCTTTTCTTCTGTCTGACTTTATGGGGGGAGGTATTTAGTTTTTCTCCACTGTGTATAATGTCTGCTGTGGGCTTGTTTAAATGGCTTTATGTTGAGAAAAGTTCCTTTAGTTCCCATTCTTTTGAGATTTTTTATATCATTAATAGTTGTTGTATCTTTAGAATATTATAGACCTCATTCCCAAGACCTGCATGAATGGTTTGAGGCTCTTCATGTTCCTGGAGTGCACAGATGCCCTTGGGCTACACCAGCATGCAATGGATGTATGGAGATGTTACTGGTGCCTGCTCGAGCAAATCGATGAACAAGAGGAAGACAAATGATACAAGTGATCTTTATTTATTTATTTATTTATTTTGCTTTTGGGGTCACACCGGCGATGCTCAGGGGTTATTCCTGGCTCTGCTCTCAGGAATTACTCCTGGCAGTGCTCGGGGTTATGGAATGCCAGGGATCGAACCCGGGCGGCATGGGCCGGCCACGTGCAAGGCAAACGCCCTTCCCGCTGGACTATTGCTCTGGCCCCACAAGTGATCTTCAGAATGGATTCTATGCATCTGTTTATACGATTTTTTCCCTTACATTGTTAGGAGTTTGACTCCCATGTGTTAACCTATTGATGGCATGTGTTAAAAGGATCCTTGTTTCCCAGGGATGAATCCCATTTGGTCATTAAGTATGATGAGTTTTTGATGAGTTGTTGAATTCAGTTTGCTAATATTTAGTTGAACATCTTTGACACTATGTTCATAAGTAGCATTGGTCTGTATTTTTCCTTTTTTGTCCTCTCTATTATTGGAATCAGGGTGATATTTGCTTCATAGAAACTCTTTGAGAGTGTTGTTTCTTCGCTTTCCTGAAAGAGACTGAAAAGGATTGTTAGTAGCTCTTCATTAAAAGTTTAAGCAGATCTCAAGCCCGGCTCATCAGAGCCTCACCCTAGAGAAAAGCTGATTTCAAGCCCAGGTATTCAGGTCTCGGCGGCTAAAATCACCAGGCTTCTCTGGGGTCCCTTTCCCACACTTCTGTCCCATCTGGGATGCCTGGTGAACCCGCCCATGAACTGCTCCAGGGCTGTTGGCTGTGATCCAGAAACACTGACACATGGGACAGAGCTGCTACCAGCAAGGAAGAAGTCAAGCTATCACTATTTGCATGATATTATACCTAGAGAATCCTAAACTCTCTACCACAAAGCTCCTAGAAGCAATAGATTCCTATAGTAGAGTGGCAGGGTACAAAATCAATACCCAAAAGTCAATGGCTTTCCTATATGCAAATACCAAAAGAGAAGAAAGGATATGAAAGAACCAATCCTATTCACAGTTGCGCCACAGAAAATCAAATACCTAGGAATCAGTTTGACTAAGAATCTGAAGGATCTGTACAAAGAAAACTACAAAAATTGCTTCAAGAAATAAGAGGGGCCAGAACAATAGTTCAGTGGGTAAGACGGTTGCCTTGCATGCAGCTGACCCGGGTTTGATTCCAAGCATCCCATATGGTCCCCTGAGTGCCACCAGGAGTAACTTCTGAATGCAGTCCCAGGAGTAACCCCTGAACATTGCTGGGTGTGACCCAAAAAACAAAAGGAAAAAAGAAAAAAAAAGAAAAAGAAAAAGAAAGGAGGACCCGAGGAAATGGAGACACATTCCCTGCTCATGGACTGGGAGAATTAACATTATCAAAATGGTAATCCTCTCTAGAGTTTTATACAGATTCAATGTGGTCCCTATAAGGATACGCATGCCATTCTTCAAAGAAATTGACAAAATGCTCCTGAAATTTGTATGGAATAATAAACACCCATCAATATCTAAAGCAATCCTTGGGAAAAAAAGTAAGATGGAAGGTATCACTTTCCCCAACTTCAATCTCTACTACAAAGCAGTAGTAATTAAAATGACATAGCATTGGTATAGAGACAGATCTATAGACCTATGATAGGTCTGAATATCCTGAAACACACTCTTAAATATATCACCACTTAAACTTCAATAAAGGAGCATTTTGAAATCTTTTTTATTTGGTCTCTTTGAACTGCTACTGTTTGGACCTCCTGAATCTGGGTACAGATTCTTAAACTCTGGAAACTTTTTAGAGATGGTTTTTAATTAATACATCTTTATCGGAATTGCTTTCCTGGAACTCTGAAACTTGGATGAGTCTTATTTTGTTACTCTCGCATTCACCCCAAAGTTCTCTGGTCTGATCTTCATTTATTTTGAAGCTGTTGTCCAGGGGATTTCTACATCTGATCTTGTAGCTCCCTGATTTTTTGTCCTCAATTGTGGTTAATCTGAAGTTGAAAACTTCTAGTGAATTTTTTAATTTCACCTACCAACTTCTTTAATTCTGTAATTTCTGCTTGTAGGTTCCTCGTTTTTGCTTTCATATTCTCTGTATTATATCAATTTCTGTTTCATCATTCATTGAGCTCCTTAAAATCCCTCAATATTTTTTTCTCTGAAGTCCTTATCAGAGAGATTATATAGCTGTTATTATTGCTTGAGACTTTAGGGCTACCATCTTCTCTCACTATGTTGGTGGGGTTCTGTATGCTTTCTTCCTGTTGTGAACTTTGCAGTCACAGTGTTGTTGTTTTTTTTTTTTGTCATATTGTGTAGGTAGTGGACCAGGAGTTAGGATATCAGTGTATGCTCTCTGTAAGAAGTAAAGTTAGCTGCGGAGTATTTTATCTTGACCTAGGCATGAAATGGCACTGCCGGAGTCGGCTTTCTAGCTATCTTCCCGGAAGCTTTGAGTTTGAGAGCTTAATACTGGGCCCAGCTAGGGCCTGACCGGGGTCTACTAGGGCTCAGTTGGTACCAAGGTGTGTGCAGGTGGGCATATCTGGAGTCCTTTCCTGGAGGCAAAATGGCACATTCTGAGCTTACTAGCTAGATTCTTAGATGCTTTGAGTTCTTTGGACCAGAGCAGGGCTGAGCTGGGGCTTAGCTGGTGTTGTTGAGTTGAGGTTTAACCAGGCATCACAAGGGTCCTTACCTTGGGTTATATCAGGATCCTGTGTCTTTTTCTTAAACCCATAGTCTGATAAACAAGTCTCCTTAATACTAGTAGGAAGGCTTTTGTGAAAAGTTTATTGATCTATTGACTTAAACAAAAAAATGTGTTCAAGATGACTTTGAATTTTAACTATGATAATCTTGCTTCTTCACACATTACTACTAAAATTTCAGAGATACATGGAAAAGATATGCAGATTGAATCAACGAACAAACGAAAATAACCTATATGTAGGGTATTACAAAAATGATTCATGTATGTGCAACTGTAATGTTGGTTACAGTATAAGAAAGAATGGAAATATGAAAGAGAAACAATCTATATGCCTAAATGTAGGGAATTTACACACATACACACAAAAGATCACGTGACCGCCCACCTACAAGATGGTCAGACTTCCTTGTAAAGTCCCTGAAGGAACGGTTTGAGGCTCTTCATATTCCTGAATCAACCAGATGCCATTGGGCTACATTGGCACGTGATAGGGTCCAATGGAAATGTTACTGGCGCCGGCTTGAGCAAATCGATGAATAATGGGATTCAAGTGATCAAGTGATCAAGTTTGACAATTATTAGCACACTGTTCCCTTCTCTGTCTTACCTAACCTTTGACTCCCACATGCTTGTGGTAGATTCTACCTTTGACAAGACCTACTGATTCATGTATTGCCTGACCTTGGATATTGGTATCATTATATATATATATATACATATACATATATATACACACATATGTATATATGTCTGTATATACACATATATATTTATGTCATGCAAATAAATGCAGTCATTCTATATCTGTCTTTTTCTTTCTGGCTAATTTCACTCAATATGATCCTCTCCATCTCTCTCTCTCCCTCTCTCTGTTTTGCCTTTCTCTTTATCTCTCACCTTTTTGTTTGTAATATAATTACTGAAAGGCCTCACTTCTGTCTATTTAGGCATGCCTCTCTCTCTCTCTCTCTCCCTTTGAGCAGTATGGTTTGTAATTCAGGTACTGAAAGGTTTGTGTCGTTACCTGTTTTCAGCACTCAGTTACTGTTCAGAGTGAACATTTCCAATGGTCATTGTCATAATGGTCTATTCTCTATTCTAACTACCCTCCTCCCTCACACATCTGGCAAGCTTCCACTGGGGACGGGTCCTTCTGGGTCTTGTTTCTCTTGTTCTTGAGTATTAGTCTTATTCTGTGCTTCTTTAATATCACACAAATGAGTGTAATCATTCTGCTTATCACTCTCCTTCGGACTCATTTCACTCAACATGATACTCCACATCCATCCATTTACAGGCAAATTTCATGACTTTCATTTTTTTCCTGATGGATGCATAGTATTCCATTGTGAGAAGTACTAGAATTTCTTGACCCTGTCAATTGTTCTCCAAGACTAGGGTTGATTTTAGAGACTGACTATTGTGAATATAAATATTGCAATTAACATAAAAATGCAGATGGCTTTACTGCAGTGTGTTTTTGGGATCCCAGGGTATATTTCCAGGAAGTAGTACTGCTGGGTCATATAGAAGCTCAATTTTTAGTTTTTTGAGGAATGTCTATATTGTTTTCCAAAAAGCTTGAGTAGTTCAAGTTTCAGTGGTACATGAAAATTCCAAATACTATTCCCACCACCAATGAATATCAACCCCTTTCTCCTGCATTCATGCCAGCACTGATTGTTCTTTTCCTTTTTATGTGGGCGTGTCTTTGTTATGTGAGATAAAGTCTCTGCTGTTTTTATTGATATCTCCCTTATAATTATCCATGAAGAGTATTTTTTCATGTGCCTTTGACCATTTATATTTCTTCTTTGAGTACATTTCTGTTCATTGCTTCTCCTAAATTTTCACAGCGCGGTTCATCAATAAATGCTTTATTTGGAGGTGTTTAAAAAGAGTTTGCCTCCCGCTCGACAAGCCTGGCAAGCTTCTCGTGTTGTATATGATATGCCAAATTCCAGTAACAATTATATTAGGTCATTCCCATGACCTAATATAATGGTTTGAGGCTCTTTATGTTCCTCTAGCAAGCCCGATGCCCCTGGCTCTACTGGCATGAGACAGGACATATGGAGATATTACTGGTGCCCGCTCTAGCAAATTGATGACCAACGGGAAGATCGTGATCGTGATCGTGGATTTTTTTAATTTTTTATTTTTACAGTTACAAAGATATACAATTAAAAGTTCATATTTGGGTTTTGGTCATACAGTGTTCCAGCACCCATCCCGCCACCAGTGCCCATCTCCCACCACCAACGTCCACGGTTCCCTTCCCCCTCCCCAGCCCTCCTCCATGGCAGGTTCTTTATTTCTTTCCATTTCTCTCTCTTTCTCTTTTCCTTCCCCTCCAGACTATGGATTACAGAACATACATTAAAAGGTTGTCATGTGTATCTTTTTGCCTCTATTTAATGCTCAGTTCTAGGTTGGCATTAGTACCCTCGACAATTGTTAGCACACTGTTCCATTTTCTGTCTTACCTAGCCTCTGACTCCCACACGTTTGTGATAATTTCCACCTTTGACAAGACCTCCTGATATATGTTTCACTTGACCTTGGATATTGGTATCATAATATGTACATATATATTTATGTTATGCAGATAAATGCAGTCATTCTGTATCTGTCTCTCTCCTTCTGGCTAATTTCGCTCAACATAATCTTCTCCATGTCCATCCATTTATAGGCAAATTTTATAACTTCATTTTTCCTAACAGCTGCATAGTATTTCATTGTGTAGATGTACCAAAGCTTTTTTATCCAGTCATCGATTTTCGGGCACTCTGGTTGCTTCCAGATTCTGGCTATTGTGAATAATGCTGCTATGAACATAAAAGTAGGGATGGTGTTTCCGCTGCGTATTTTTGGCTTCCCATAGTAGATTCCCAGGAGTAGTATGGCTGGGTCAAATGGGAGTTCAATTTCTATTCTTTGGAGGAATGTCAATATTGTTTTCCAGAAAGGCTGTACCAGCCCGGCATTCCCACCAACAATGGATGAGTGTCCCCTTTTCCCCACATCCACGCCAGCACTTGTTATTGTTGCTCTTTTGGATATGTGCCAGTCTCTGTGGTGTAAAGTGGTATCTCATTGTTGTTTTGATTTGCATCTCTCTGTTGTTTAGTGATGATGAGCATTTTTTCATATGTTTTTTGGCCATTCGAATTTCTTCCTTGCTGAAGTTTCTGTTCATTTCTTCTCCCCATTTTTTGATGGGGTTGTTTGTTTTCTTCTTGTAAAGTTCTACCAGTGCCTGATATATCCTGGATATTAACCCCTTATCAGATGGGTATTGGGTGAATATTCTTTCCCATTCTGTGGACTGCTTTTTGTATCTTAGTCACTGTTTCTTTTGAGGTTCAGAAGCTTTTTAGTTTCATGTAGTCCCATATGTTTATCTTTTCTTCTAGTTGCTTTGTTAGTGATGTTTCACCTTTGAAGATGCCTTTAGCTTCAATGTCGTGGAGGGTTTTTCCTATATTTTCTTCAATGTACTTTATGGATTCAAGTCTGATATTGAGATCTTTAATCCATTTTGATCTGATATTTGTGCATGGTGTTAGACACAGGTCCAAATTCATTTTTTACATGTCGCTGCCCAGTTTTCCCAACACCACTTGTTGAAGAGGCTTTCCTTACTCCATTTTAGACTCGTTGCACCTTTATCAAAGACTAAATGATCATGTGTTTGAGGTTGGGTGTCAGGATACTCAATTCTATTCCATAGGTACACAGGTCTGTTTTTATTCCCATACCATGGTGTTTTAATTACTACTGCCTTGTCGGTGCAGTTTGAAGTTGGGAAAGGTGATGCCTCCCATCTTCTTTTTCCCGAGGATTGCTTTAGCTATCCTTGGGGGTTTATTGTTCCATACAAATTTCAGGAGCGTTTGGTCAATTTCTTTGAAGAATGTCATGGGTATCCTTATAGGGACTGCATTGAATCTGTACAGAGCTCTAGGAGTATTACCATTTTGACAATGTTGATTCTCCCATCCATGAGCAGGGAATATGTTTCCATTTCCTTGTGTCCTCTTTTATCTCTTGGAGCAGTGTCTTGTAGTTTTCTTTGTACAGATCCTTTACACACTTTGGTAGGTTGATTCCTAGGCATTTGATTTTCTGTGGCACAATTGTGAATGGAATTGTTTCCTTAATATCCCTTTCTTCTCTTTCGTTATTTGTATATAGGAAAGCCACCGACTTTTGGGGTGTTGATTTTGTATCCTGCCACTCTACTATATGCGTCTATGGTTGGATTTTTTTATCTTGTTAAATTCTGCTAGTGCTTTATGTGTCTTTAATATTAATCCTTTATCAGATGGTTATTGAATAAACAATTTTTCCCATTCTGAGCCGTCTTTGCATATTTTTTACCATTTAAGGTGAAGAAGCCTTTTAGTTTAATGTAGTCCCACTTGTTTATCTTTACTTCCACTTTCATTTATGATTCAATTTATTATGCTTCTTTTTTTTGTAAATCTTGCTAGTGGTTTATAGATCTTGGTGTTTGGGATTTCAGCTCGTTGATTTCAGTTATAAGTTTTATTATTCAATCTTTTCTGTTTTGGGTGCTTTTATTCATCATTTTCCAAGTTATTCACTTTATGAATTTATTTTGCCCTTTCTTCCTCCCTAAGAATGCTTGTAGAGCTTTGGACTTTGCTCTTAGCACTGCTTTTGCTGTGTCCAACAAGTTCTGGTAGCTCATGTCCTTATTCTTGTTTGTTTCCAGGAATCTTTGGATTTCCTCTTTGATTTCCTTTCCATTTGACTGGTTGTTCTGTAGCGACCTATTTAATTTCCAGGTGTTTGATTTGATTCTCCAGCTCTGTGTGTGATGAACTTCTATTTTCAGTGCATCATTGTCTGAAAACATAGTTGATGCAATTTCTTGTTCTGTGTCTATGTTCTGTGTCTATGTTCTGTGACTATGACTATGTTCTGTGACTGTGTCTATGTTCTGAGTCTGTGTTCTGTGACTCAGAATATGGTGTATCTTGGAGACTGTTGCTTATACACTGGAGAAACTGTGTATTTGGTTCTTGGGGATGAAAAGCCCTAAATATATCTAGTAAGTCCCTTTCTTCCCTCAAATGAATTATTTTCTTGCTAAGCTTTAGACTACTTGATATATAAAGTGTTGCCAATTGGTGTTGAAATTTCCAAGTACTCTTATATTGCTGTCACTCTCTTTCTTTAGTCTAATAGCAGCTATATTATTTTGCCTTTCCCTCATTAAGTGCATATAAGTTTAGGAGTGTGAGTTTTTCCTGATGTACAGATCTCTTGATCATTAAGAAATGACCCTTATTTTCTCTTATAACCTTTCAGCCTGCATTCTGTTGTCTGTTACTAGTATGACCACCCTAGCCTTTCTCAGGGGGTTGTTTACATGAAGAATTGTTTTCCAGTCTCTAGTTTGAGTCTGTATTTGCTTTGTTCAAGTTGTTTTTCTGCAGGCAGCAGAGTTTTCAGTTCAATTTTCTAATCCATCCTGCCACTCTGTCTCTTAATTGGTGCATTTAACCCATTGACCTTGAGAGATTTTTCTTACAGGGTTTTGTGCTGTTGTTCTGCAGGAGTTTGGTGTGTTTGTGGGGAATTATTTTATCTTAAAATGTCCATTTAATTCTTCTTGTAATAGTGATTTTGAACCTAAGAAATTTCCTGAGTTGGTTATCCATGAAGTTGTGTATCATTCCTTCAAACCTTCATGAAAGTCTGGCTGGGTAAAGTGTTCTTGGTGAGGCATTCATTTCGTTATCTCACCATTGTCTTTGGACACATAGGATTTCGTCTGATAGGTCTCCTGTAAATCTTAAGGATGGTCCTTTTTAAATAATTTGTTCTCTGATATTGCTGCTTTTAGTATACTATGGTTTTTGTCATTCTGATTAGGATGTTTCTTGAAATATTTTCTTTGGATTTCTTGTTCCGTTCATGAATCCTGGATTGGGGTGCATGCACTCTTCAGCTCTGGGAATTTCTCAGCAATGATGGCTTTGACAGTTACTTCTTCATTAGGGTTTTCTTCTTGCCTGTCTGGGATCCCAATGATTCTATGTTGTTCCTCTTGAATTCATCCCAAAGTTCTGTCATCTGTTATTTTTTTTTAGACCCTTTTCCTATTTCTGCCCTTGTCTGCATATTTTCTCTACTTCATCTTTGAATTCACTGATTCTGTCCTCAGCAGTTGTTATTCTGTTGCTGAGGCCTTCCAGAGAGCTTGTAATTTCAACTTCCAGGTTTTTTAGATGTATCACTTCTGCTGACTTTTCTTATTTCTGCTCTCATATCCTCCTGTGTTTTATGGTGCTGCATTTTGTTGTTTCTTGGGGTTCCTTATTTAGCCTCAACAATTCTATTCTAAATTCTTAATGGAGAGGTTATGTTAGTACTGGTTAGGTATCGTCTTGGTTAGCCTCTTCACTCACTAAACCTGGTGGGTTTCTGTGTTGCTTTCCCATTGTGAACTTTGCAGTTTGAAATTGTTTTTTGAATGTTGTTGTATGACTAGGAACTTGCATAGCTGAATGGTGCTCTAGAGATCAATAATGAGCACTGACACCATGCCTGCCTTGCCTTTTATTTTTTTAACATTTTATTATACCACCGTGAGATATACAATTACAACGTTGTTCACGCTTGGGGGTTTCGGTCACACAGTGTTCCAGCACCCCGCCCTCCACCAGTGCCCCTCAGCCACCACCCATGTCCCCAATTCCCTCCCCCTCCCACATCCTGCCTAAATGGCAGGTTTTTTATCTCCTCTCCTCTCCCTCTCTCTCTCCTCCTTCTCCCACACATTGTGGGTTGCACTACGTACACTTAGAAGCCATCATTTGCATTTTTTTGTCTGTATTTAATGCTCAGTTCTATGTTAGTATCAGACCTTTAGACATTTATTCACACATGTTCCCTTCTCTATCTAACCAAACCTCTGACTCCCCCGCGCTTGTGGTAATTTCCACTTTCAGTAAGATCACCTAGTATATTTATGTCATGCAAATAAATGCAGTCATTCTATGTCTCTCTATTTCCTTCTGACTAATTTCACTCAACATGATTCTTTCCATATCCATCCATTTATATCAAAATTTCATAACTTCATTTTTTCTGACAGCTGCATAGTATTCCATTGTATAGATGTACCACAGTTTCTTTATCCAGTCATCAGTTCTCGGGCATACAGGTTGTTTCCAGGTTCTGGCTATTGTGAATAGTGCTGCTATGAAAATAAAAGTGTGTATTGTGTTTCCCGCTGTGTATTTTTGGCTTTCCAGGGTATATTCCCAGGAGCAGTATGGCTGGGTCAAAGGGGGAGCTCAATTTCTAGTCTTTGGAGGAATGTCCATATTGTTTTCCAGAAAGGTTGTACAAGTCGACATTCCCACCAACAGGGTATGAGAGTCCCCTTTTCCCAACATCCACGCCAGCACTTGTTGCTTTTACCCTTCTGGATATGGGCCATTCTCTGTGGTGTGAGGTGATATCTCATTGTTGTTTTGATTTGCATCTCTCTGATGATTAGTGATAATGAGCATTTTTTTCATATGCCTTTTGGCCATTCAGATTTCTTCCTTGTCAAAGTTTCTGTTCATCTCCTCTCCCCATTTTCTAATGGGGTTGGCTGTTTTTTTCTTATATAGCTGTACCAGTGC
Source organism: Cryptotis parvus (assembly GCA_021461705.1). Lineage (NCBI taxonomy): Eukaryota > Metazoa > Chordata > Mammalia > Eulipotyphla > Soricidae > Cryptotis > Cryptotis parvus. The sequence continues at coordinate 56,026 of JAJIBD010033706.1, read as the reverse complement.
CTGATATATCCTGGATATTAACCCCTTATCAGATGGGTATTGGGTGAATATTCTTTCCCATTCTGTCGACTGTCTTTCTATCTTGGTCACTGTTTCTTTCGAGGTGCAGAAGCTCTTCAGTTTCATGTAGTCCCATATATTTATATTTTCTTCTAGTTGCTTTGTTAATGGTGTTTCACCTTTGGCGATGTCTTTAGCATCGATGTCGTGGAGGGTTTTTTCCTATATTTTATTCAACGTACTTTATGGATTCAGGTCTGACATTGAGATCTTTAATCCATTTTGATCTGATTTTTGTGCAAGGTGTTAGACACAGGTCCAAATTCATTTTTTACATGTAGCTGTCCAGTTTTCCCAGCACCACTTGTTGAAGAGGCTTTCCTTACTCCAGTTTGGACTCTTTGCACCTTTATCAAAGATTAACTGATCATGTCTTTGAGGGTGGGTGTCAGGATACTCAACTCTATTCCATAGGTCCACCGGTCTGTTTTTATTCCAGTACCACACTGTTTTAATTACTGCTGCTTTGTAGTACAGTTTGAGGTTGGGAAAGGTGATGCCTCCCATCTTCTTCTTCCCAAGGATTGCTTTAGCTATCCTTGGGGGTTTATTATTCCATATGAATTTCAGAAGTGTTTGGTCAATTTCTTTAAAGAATGTCATAGGAATCCTTATAGGAACCGCATTGAATCTGTACAAAGCTCTAGGGAGTATTACCATCTTGACAATGTTAATTCTCCCCATCCATGAGCAGGGAATGTGTTTCCATTTCCTCGTGTCCTCTTTTATTTCTTGAAGCAGTGTGATACCCAAAGCAGGGAGAGATAATACAAAGAAGGAAAATTACAGACCAATCTCCTTGATGAACACAGATGCTAAGATCTTCAACAAAATACTAGCAAAGAGAATCCAAAGACTCATCAAAAAGATCATACATCATGACCAAGTAGGATTTATCCCGGGAATGCAAGGATGGTTCAACATTCGCAAATCAATCAACATAATACATCACATCAATAAGAGAAAAAAAAAACCATATGGTCCTATCGATAGATGCAGAAAAAGCATTTGACAAGATCCAGCACCCATTCATGATTAAAACCCTCCAGAAAATGGGAATTGAAGGAAGCTTCCTCAAGATCGTCAAAGACATCTACCAAAAGCCCACAGCGAGTATCATTCTTAATGGGGACAAATTGAAAGCCTTCCCCTTAAGATCAGGAACACGACAAGGTTGCCCTCTCTCACCTCTTTTATTCAATATAGTACTGGAGGTACTCGCCATAGCAATCAGAGAAGAAAAGGACATTAAGGGCACCCAGATAGGCAAGGAAAAAATCAAGCTATCATTATTTGCAGATGACATGATATTATACCTAGAGAACCCTAAACTCTCGACCCAAAAACTCTTAGAAACAATAGATAGATATAGTAGAATGGCAGGGTACAAAATCAATACCCAAAAGTCGGTGTATTTCCTATACACAAATAAAGAGAAGAAAGGGATATTAAGAAATCGATTCCATTCACAATTGTACCACAGAAAATCAAATACCTAGGAATCAGCTTAACCAAGTGTGTAAAGGACCTATACAAAGAGAACTGCCTTGTCTTTTAGTCTTTAAGAATTGTAGCTGGGTGGAGCCAAGTAGGGAAGAGTGTCAGTTCCCTCTCTTCATGGACGGGGTTAACTCCAGACCTACAGAGCAGCATGGTGCTCATGAGATCAGCCCAGGCCTGCCTGGCCCTTTAGTTTTCAGGGATGGAGAAATATATTGTCTTGAAAACATATTTCAATACCATGAATTACAGTTATGAATTTAATTTTATTGCCTCAGTTATGCAGTGTTCCAGCATCCATTTCTTCATCAGTGTCTGATTCCTCCACCATTATCCTCATTTTCTTTCCCTCCCCTAGCTTGACTCTGGGCAGGTACTTTCCCCCTTAACATTCCTTCCCTAATTTATTCTTCACCCCCAACCACATACCAATGAAATACTTCTACTGAAGAACAGCTTCCCTGCTCTTTGTTTCTATTGATTTGGGGGATTTGTTATTTTCTTACAAATTTTATATCCCACATTTGAGTGAGGTCATCTTGTGTCTGTTCCTGTCTCTTCGACTAATTTCATTCAATATGATACCAACTTCGTACATTTATGCAGCAGCAAATTTCATGACTTTATTTTTTTTTATGGTTGAATAGTATTCCACTGTATATGTATACTGTTCTTTACCCAGTGATCTGTTCTTGAGTACTTGGGTTGTTTCCAGATGTAAACTCTTGTGTCAGTGCTACAATGAACATAGAAATGCAGCATTTTTATGTTTTTAGATGTTAGATAATTGGGGTATATTCCTCAAAGAGGAGTTGTTGGGTTATATGAAAGCTCAGTTCCTAGTTTGTTTTTTTCAGGTTATTAACAATTTTTAAAATTTTTATTTATTTATTCTTAATTTTTTTTATTATACCACTGTAAGATATACATTACAAAGGTGTCCATAATTGGTTCTCAGGAATACAATGTTCCAGCACCTATCCCACCACCAGTGCCCCATTCCCACACCAATGTCCCCACATTCCCTTCCACCCAACCCCAGCCTGCCTCTATAGCAAGCATCTTTTCTTCTTTTTAAAAATATTTTATTATACTACTGTGAGATATACAATTATAAAGATTTTCACAAGATGTTCATATTTGGGTTTTGATCAAAAGTGTTCCAGCACCCATCCCTCCAACAATGCCCATTTCCCACCACCAATGTCCCTGATTCTCTCCCCCCCTCCCTAGCCTGCCTCTATGGCAGGTTCTTTATGTCTATCTCTTTCTCTCTATCTCTTTTTTCCTTACCTTCCATATTGTGGGTTACAATACATATATTAAGAGGTTGTCATGTGTATCTTTTACAAGCACCTTTTCTTTTCCTCTCTTTCTCTCTCTGTCTCTGTCCCTCTGTCTCTGTCTCCATCCCTCTTTCTCTTCTTTTACATTGTGGCTTGCCCCTACAGACATTTAGTGTTTATCATGTAATTTTTATTTTGTGTATATTCAATGGTGAGTTCTAGTCTGACATTACCATTTCCCACACTTAGTAAATCTCTGGTATATATTTATATCCCATTAATGAATGAAGTTATTCTATATCTGTCCTTTTCCTTCTGACTAATTTCACTCTATGATAATCTCCATTTCCATCCATTTGCAGGTAAATTTTATCATCTCGTCTTTTCTGACAGCTGCATAATATTCCATTGTGTAGATGTACCACAGTTTCTTTAACCAGTTCTCTGTTCTTGGGTACTTAGTTTGTTTCCAGATTCTGGCTATTGTGAATAACGCTGTGATGAATAAAGAAGTACAGATAGTGTTTCTGCTATGTGTTTTGGGGTCTCAAGGATATATTCCCAGGATTGGTATTGCTGGATCAAATGGGAGCTTAATATCTAGTTTCGGTGGACTGTCCATATTGTTTTCCAAAGGGCTGGACCAGTTGGCACTCCCACCAACAGTGGATGAGAGTCCCTTTTACCCTGCATCCATGCTATCACTGGTTGTTCTTGCTGTTTTTGTATGTGTGCAAGTCTCGATGGTGTGAGATGATACCTCATTGTTGTTTTGATTTTCATCTCCCTGATGATTAATGATGAAGAGCACTTTTTCATATGCCTTTGGCCATTTGAAGTTTTTCCTTTTGGAAGCTTCTGTTCATTTCTTCTCCCCATTTTTTGATGGGGTTGGCTGTTTTCTTCTTGTAAAGTCCTACCACTGCCAATATATCCTGGATATTAACCCCTTATCAGATGGGTACTGGGTGAATATTCCTTCCCACTCTGTGGACTGTCTTTGTATCTTGGTCACCATTTCTTTTGAGGTGAAGAAGCTAAAAAAATTTATTATACCACCATGAGTTATACAGTTACAAAAAATGTCCCATCCCTCCCTCCACCAGTGCACATATTCCACCACCATTGTCCCCTGATTCCCTCAACCCTCCCCCAGATGCTATAGCAGGCACTTTTCCTCCTCCTCCTCCTCCTCCTCCTTCTCTCTCTCTCTCTCTCTGTGCCTTTCTCCCTCTTTCTCTCTCTTTCTCTCCCTTCTCTTACACATTGTGGCTTCCCATACATACATTTAAGGGTTATCATGTTTATTCCTTTGCCTACATTCAGTGATTAGTTCTAAGAATGATTGTACTGCTGTCCAAAAAGCTGGATCAGTTAAGATTACCACTAGCTGTGAAATAGGGTCCCATCCATGCCAATACTGATGTGCTTTAGAATGAGTGCCGATCTCTCTTGAGGTGATATATTATTCTTGTTTTGATTCCATTTTCCTGATTATTAGGGATGCAGAGCATTATTCATGTGCCTTTTGACCATTGGTATTTCTCCTTTATTTATTTTTTTTTTTTGCTTTTTTGGGTCACACCCGGCAATACTCAGGGGTTTCTCCTGCTCTGCACTCAGGAATCACTCCTGGCGGTGCTTGGGGGGACCATATGGTATGCTGGGGATCGAACCCAGGCGGCACAGGCCGGCCGCGTGTAAGGCAAACGCCCTACCCACTAGGCTATTGCTCAAGCCCCAGTATTTCTCCTTTGAAGAAGTTTCTGTTCATCCCTTTACCCCATTTTTTCATGGGGTTGGATGTTTGTTTGCTTTTTCTTGTAAAATTCTACCAGTTTGTACAAATATTTTTTCCAGTGTGGACTGTCTTTGTATTTTTAATATTATTTCCTTTGAGGTACATAAGCTTTTCAGTGTAATGCAGTCCCATTCATTTATCATTGCCCTGTCCGTGTTTCAGCTTTAAAGATGTCTCTAGCTTCAGTGTCATGGAGTGTCAGAGAACACCAGATTCCCAGCAAAATCAGGGAGCAGGGACAGTGATCCCCTTTTTTCCCAGGGATTGGTGGCCAGCGGATAGAAAAAGACTCGCAAAATCCAGCAAAGTTTCAAAAGGCTTTACTCACACAGGTTCTAGTATACAATCCAGTAACAGGAAACCCCCAGACTTTAGGTTCCTAACTGGGTCCTAGTATGTGTAGGTTTAGAATCCTAGGCCAAGATGGCTGCTACCACGTGCTAAGGCCCAACAGGGAAGAGAATCCAGAGGAGACCAGAGACAGAAGGCGAAGTGGAAGCTAGGAGAGCAGGCTACTGCTTTTATATCTTTTCTGCTCTGACTAGCCCACGTCAATGGATAGCAGTTAAGGCCAATCCCTTCAGGTTTGTTTCTCCCAGGACCTCACCTACTCCCATTGAAATGTTAATTAATTGCCCCAGCCATGTTCTGTCCTTGCAGTATTCCTGCAGGCCCTATGAAAAGTGGGAGAAGGGCTGTACCACAGATATTCTACAGCCAGGTATATATTTCTCCAAACCTTCACAAGATCCTTGTCTTTACTTCATAGTTGTTTTGGATATTAGCCTTTAGACTTATTAGAGAGCCATGCTTGCTTCCTTGGAGGCAAACAGCATTTCTCTCTGATCTAATTATAACTGTATTATGCTTAGAGATCCAACATAGCTAGGTAAAAATACTGATAAGATCTGTCTAGTATCAAGATGATTGTGGTAGCATGAGAGAAAATATTTGTACCAGCTAACATAGAATACATGTTAAGATATATTGCCACAAAGAGTCATAGATTCAAACTGTTTTCTGCCCCTATCAACAAATGGTCTGCAGGAGGTAACTCCAGGCACGATGCAGAGGCTCTGGGCAACAGTGTACTGCAACAATGGAGAACTCTGCTAATATTTTCCTCTCTGTAATTTATTAATTCTAATCTGATATCAATTAATGTAATCCATTTTTTAGACTCTTGTACCTGGCAGTAGAGAAAGGTTTGAATTAATTATTTTTTGTTTGTCACGTGTAGTTGGCCAGTTTTCCCAATACCACTTGTTTCCTATTTCATACTTTTTGCTCCTGTTTTAGAGATTAACCGTATACCTGAGGGTATTTTCTACTCAATTTCTTAATCAATTTTCTACTCAATTTTGAAATCAGTTTTCTATTGATTTGAGGATCTGTCCTTATTCTAGTACTGTTGTGATTACTAGTGCTTTCTAGAACAGTTTGAAATTGGGGAAATGCTTTATAATTTTTTATTTTATTGTTATTTTTTGGGGTCACACCCGGCAATGCTCAGGGGTTTCTCCTGGCTCTGCACTCAGGAATTACTCCTGGCAGTGCTCGGGGGACCATATGAGATGCCGAGCATCAAATCAGGCTGGCACAGGCCTGCTGCGTGCAAGGCAAACGCCCCTACCCACTGGGCTATCGCTCCGGCCCCTAATTTTTTAAATAATTTTTACTCACTGGGAAGTGGGGTTTGGGCCACATCAGGCAGTACATTGTGTCTGTTCCTAGCTTTTTGCTCAGGGGTGACCCCTCACCATGCTCAGGGACCATAAGTGGTACTGGAGATTGGAACTGAGGTCAGAGTCAAGATGACCACATGCAAGGCATGTACCATAGTTCCTAACTTTCTGTATTGTTTCTTTGACCCTAAAGAAAACTTTTTATTTTTTACCATAAATTATGCTCAGGGCTTTGACTCAGGAGTCACTCATGATGTGCTGATAGTGTGTGAAGGATCATATGCTGTTCCAGGTAGTGAGCCCTAGTGCTTCAACCACCATTGCAATCATTTGTATATTTTTTTCTAGAATAATCTGGAAGAATAACTACCAAATGTCTTCTTTTACGTATTTCAAAGTAATAGGAATATTTTTCCTATTTTAAAGTAATAGGAATATTTTCTATCTTCTGCCCTTCTTTTGGGGGTCTGTACACTAGTGTATATCCCTTTTATATGAGGCATGAACATTTAGTAGGACTCTAGTTATAAAAGTAATGTTAATTAGGAATATTATACCCACTCTGAAGTGTTACAGCCGAGTGATAGGAGATGGAGAGGTGTTTGCCTTGCATGCAGACAACCCAGGCTTGATCCCCAGCATCCCATATGGTCCCCAGGCACCTCTAGGATTGATTCCTGAATGCAGAGCCAGGAGTAAGCTGAGTATTGCCAGGTATAGTCCCCAAACAATAAAAAAACGAGCTAAAAAATTATTGCAGAGATTGTTTCCACATACAGAGCTAGAGAGATTTTTCTACACCATAGTTTTTTGCATTTTTTTCCTTTTTTAGCTTCATCACGTGACTACAAGAATTAAGGGGTCAGGTAGAAGTGAAGAAGGCCAAAGAATTTCAACCAGCAAGATAGAGCACAGTTGTGATTTGGGGTGATGAACCTAAAACATATGCTTACAGGCATTTGGGGATTTGGGAAGAAAGACACTTAGACAGGAGCTTTGATAGAAGTAAGGTAGGGACTCTTCAGAAAGTCAAAGTTCAAAAATTTCAGCTAATGGAGGGCTCTTGATGAGACCCAGGAGACAAATGAAGGAGCAACCTGTTAAAAACTAATTACTATTGTAATTGTGTCGAGCTAATTAAGTAATAAAGTAGGATGCCTGTGTTTTCTTTCTTGTGTATTGCTCTTGCAGCCATTTGAAGAGTTGAAAGCTCATGAATTTTCAGTGATCATAGAAGTGTGGTGACAGACTCTTGTACACAAATGAACTGAATATAGATGATGTTTCGTGGACATGTGAAATAACTGTTATCTATTACTGTAACAGAAATTCAAAACTTCAATTAAGACAGTGCTATTTTATCATTTTTAATAGTTTTTACGGGGTCTTTTTTCAGTCACACCCATCAGTGTTCAGGGGTTACTCCTGGCTCTGCACTTAGGAGTTGCTCCTAGTGATGCTCAGGGGACCATAAGGGATACTGGGAATCAAACTCAGGTGGCTGCTTGCAAGCTCTATTTTTTATAATTTTTACTGGAACACCCTCTGCAGGGCTTGTCTAATCTCTGTTTTGTGGTTGCCTTCAGTCAGTATGGCAGTTGATTGTTGGCCTTTATGAGGCCCTATGGCTTCTCACCCAGTTTTTCATATTAAATAGAGTAGGATAAGAAAGTTCCCACACATGGTATCTAAAATATCAAGAAGGCTAAAGTAGATGCTTCCAGGCGATCGAAACACAGGATCCAGAACTGGCATTATAACCTCTAAATGTATTGCAAGCCACAATGTGTAAGAGAAGGAAGAGACAAAGGAGATAGATAGATAGATAGAGATAGAGAGAGAGAGAGACAGAGACAGAGAGAGAAGGCCAGGTGCCTGACATAGAGGGAGGCTGGGGGAGGCGGGGAGGAGGGAATCAGGAGACATTGGTGGTGGGAAGTGGGCACTGGTGCAGGGATAGGTGCTGAACACTGTATGACTGAAACCCAAACATGAACATCTCTGTAATTGTATATCTCACGGTAGTATAATAAAAAAATTAAAAAATACTGCTTTGCCTCAGAGCAGTGATAACAGCATTGCGTTCAAAGGGGGGGGAAGACAAATATCATCTCTTGATGCAGTATTAGTGTGAGGCTAGGGATGGGGAATTATTGATGGACTAGTATGAATTAAGCAAGTGGTATTAATTGGCAGCTGGTATCCAATACCATCTCCTCTCCAAAGAGATGGCATTCCAATTATACCTTAATGAGGCTGTGGTCACATGAAGTTTTCTTAGAACAACCAATTAGAATCGTGGGCACCATGGTGTATATATGCCACCACTTCATTATCCACTCATCAATTCTTGGACGCTGTTGCTAATTCCGTTTTCTAGCTATTATGGGTAAAAGCTGCAGTGAAATGTGTGTATGTTCCTTTGAATGATCATTTTTGTATCTTGACATATATATCAGGAATTACTAGGTAATATGACAACTGTATTCTTACTTCTCTGAGAAATCTCCATTTGTGTTGAAATAGACCATATGGACCTGACCCAGTTTGATCTTCAGCACCACATGAAATTCAAACTACAACAACCACATTTAAAATGTGTGTGTCCATTGAATATACACAAAGAGACTTAAGTGATAAACTCTAAATACCTGCAGGGCTAGCCACAATGTGTAAAATAAGAGGGAGAGAGATGCAGAGACAGAGAGAGAGACAGAGAGAGAAAGAGAGGAAACTGGGGTACCTGCTATTAAGGCACTATGGGGGTGGGCGGGAGGGGTGGGGGTACATTGGTGGTGGAAATGGGGCACTGGTGGAGGGATGGGTGCTGGTATACTGTATTACCAAGAACCAGTTATGAACACCTTTGTAATTGTATGTTTCACTGTGGTATAATAAAAAATTAAAAAAAAGTGTGTGTCAAGGAGGCAGGTTGTGAATGTAATGGAAACTGGGGACATTAGTGGAAAGAAGTTGACACTGGTGATGGGATTGATATTAGAACATTTATGCCTAAAATTCAAATATGAATAACTTTTGCAAATTATCATGCCTTAGAGCAAAAAAAAAAGAATAGTGGATACCATGCAGTGACCTGTATAAATGAGAGTCCTATTAGTTATCTAGCCCAGCAGTTCCCTAAGTGGGGAAGGGGGACTAAAGATGGGATCTTTGGGGAGCAGAGTGATCAGCCACAGAATACTGTTGGTCAGCTTTAACTCCAGATGTGACATTCAGTGAGGTTAAGAGACCTTTCATAAGTTACCTTTTAAATCTTTTATGGGTGAAAATTGGCGAAAGTCACAACAATCCTGCTCCATTTTCTGAAGGAGGGTTCTATTGATCAGTTCTCATTGGAATAATGTTGATATTGGAAGTGTTAGACGACCTGGTAGAGGCCAAGGGTTAGATTTGTCTTGAGACCTATTATCCAACATCTGAGGTTGTTATTGCAACAGTGATAGCAATAGCAAAGACATTGATAATACCAGTAATGCTTGTTTTGTTAATATGGGCTCTGAATTTCTAAAACACTTGTACAAATCAATACTCTTGTAAGAGCCGTTTTATGGATAATGAAACAGAAGCACAGAGAATTTAAGTATCTGTTCTATGAGGAGCAGCACTTTAAGCTCAATAAATAGCCTGGCCTATGATCTTTGTTATCTTTATCCATTAATATTCACATATTCCTTCTCGCTCCTTTATAATCCTATTTGTCCATAGGACATGCTTGGGATCCCATTTTCAACATATTATCCTTTCAAACAAAAGTTGGCTGCCACCCCTGGTAGTGTTTAGGGCTTTGAACTCAGGAATCAGTTCTGACAGCAATGAGGAACCTTCTTTGGTGCTGAAGATCAAACTGGGTGAGGTGCGTGCAAAGCACGTGACCTACTGGCTGTACAACTGCTCTGGCCCCTCACCAGATTATCCTGAAGGCGGCTATGCATTTGGCTATGTATTCAACTTTTCTAGTTCTTAATTCCTAGTTCCAAGTTCTGAATGCGCATTAGAAATCTTATATCATTTCCCTCCCAGATTAAATTTTTCAATAACCTCTGGAAGTGGTATGGTTGGGTAGTTGTCCCTATTTTGTATAAGGAAAGGAGAAATAAATTTGAGGCCAGTCAGTTGAATGCTCCCAACCTGAAAGTCAGAAAGAGGCAGTTTGCTGATTACTGTGGGAGACAGAAGATTGAAGTCCAAGGATTATGATTAATACTGCGTTTCATCTATTAGTTTGGTTTTCAGCATGGCTGACCTTGAAGCTGAAAGGGCAGTGAGGAAATTCCATGTTCTCCCCTGACCCCACATGAGCCCAGCAATGTACGTGTTCAAGAAGAACTGATGCTATTAGAACTCATTAGGTCTTAGGTTGAGAGAATCTGGCACCTCCCCATGTTCCTGTCATGGAAGATAGAGACCTGAAAGGCTTTTGGACCATGGGGGTAAGAGGAAGACTCACCAGAAGGCTGACCTTTCTATCTGAGTGATTTTCCTGATGAAACAGAGAAGGGCCACTTCTCCTTTGTTCTGTCCTGCTCCTCAAGGTGTTGCAGGTGTGGCTGTGATGTCCGGCTGCGTCAGCAGGTGGCAGACAGGAGACAGGCTTGTCTACACCCCCCTATGCCCCCTACCCCAGTGGGCCTGGATGATTGATGGTCTGACATAGAAAAAGACTGGCCCCCTGGGATGAACCCAGTGCCACAGCAGAGCCTGGCAAGCTACCCGTGGTGTATTCGATATGCCAAAAACATTAACAATAATGGACCTCATTCCCAATGAATGGAGTCCTTACTGGCACCTGCTTGAGCAAATCGATGAACAACGGGAAGACAAGTCTTTACTGACCCCAGAGCTTTCAGAATAGTGAAGCCGTTACAGGAAGCCCAGAAGTGGAATTATCTGTCCCCAAAATTCACTTAACAGCTAGAAAGGGTGACTCTGACCAGGGAGAAAGAGCTGTCTATCATGAGGAGACAGATTTCTTGAGGGAATGAGGAGGCATGAGGGAAGGTAGGGGTGAGGGCAGAGGTGAAATAAAGAAATGTGGCGGGGGGGGGGCGTGTGGTGGACTGAGTCCTGTGCAGTACTTGGCACATGCAAAGATGTACCCAGTCTGGACGGTGAAGACACAGAAAGATAAAAAGCTGGAGTCAACTTGCACATTCAGGGACTTGCACATTCTTGATAATACAAGGAGAAAATTAAGATGCTCTGAAGGGCACAGGTGATTTTAAAAAGTCCTTGTCCCCTCTAGCCAAACTAACAATTTTTCTAGTAGCAAATGCAAATATGGAATTATGGGACTACTTCTACAAATAACTGAGACTGCTACCTCTGGATTCTGGTGTAGGGCAAACCTGTGTTCTGATAGGAAATCTGTTACTTTTTTTCCCTTAGGGAAAAAGCCATTTGTTATACAAATACTGTTTTAACACTATTTCCTATTTCGTGTGTGAATGATCCCTATTACTTTTCAAGCCATATGTAAGTCGTTGGCTCTGGAAAGTTAAGCATGTTAGGCAGAGCAGTCCCCATTGGCTGGCTGCTTGGAGAATGCTTATTTGTTTTTTAATTTTAAGATAGACATTAAAAGGCTGTTTATGATTGAGTTTCAGTCAGATAGTGTTCAGCATCTGTCCCTCCACCGGTGCACATTTCCCACCACCAATGTCGCAGATGCCCTTCCCCCTCCCCAGCCTCCCTCTATGACAGGCACTCCTTCAGCCCCCCCCCCCCCCGTCTCTGTAATGTCTTTCTCTCTCTGTCCTCTATCTCTTTACCTCCTTATCTCCCCCTTTGTCTTCCCCCTTCTCTTACACTTTGTGGCTTGTAATACATACATTTAGGAGTTATCATGTATATCCCTTTCCCTGTGTTCAATGCTCAGATCTAGTCTGGTATTACCACTTCTAACATTTATTAGCACACTGGTCCTTTCTCTGTGTTGCCTAACCTCTGATCCCCACTCACTGTGGTAGATTCCAACCATTGACAAATCTTCCTGGTCCATGTTGTGCCGATCTTTTTCTATTAGTCTCATAATATTTTTTTATATCCCACAAATGAGTGTAGTCATTTTATATCTGTCCTTTTCCTTCTGACTAATTTCAATCAGCATGATGCTCTCTTGGATTAGACTTGAATCCATTTCCTATATGTCCTTAAAGCTCCATTACTACGAATTGCACATTTCTCTGGAAACACAACCATGTGTGAATTGTTATTGGTGAGAATTTAGAACTTTTTTTAAGTAAAAGCAGGATTTCTTGGGGAAGTTTTGAGGAATGAGGGGTGGGGAGAGAGAGAGTATGTGGGTTTCTCCAGAGAGGAGAGACCCCAGTACACATCTCAGCATTAATTGAAAGCAAACATGTCAGGAGGGGAGACATGGGTGACATGTGCTCCACAGCACACGTGAATGAACTGGCAACCCTGAGGCTTTCTCTCCAAGTCTCTAATTTTACAGACCAGGAGAATAAGACATGTACAGCATAACTGCATGGGGACAAATATGAAAATGAGCTGACCATAGAAGAAAGGTCTAAATGAGACCCGCGATAACTACGTTGAGATCCTAATTCGCATTCCAAGTCCCTATCCCCAACCTCATTTTGCATCTTAGCTCTGTGGAAAATATAAATTTTGTTTAACATAGTAAATGGAAATTTGTCAGACTCTGGAAGATGGTAAAAGGTGTTCTCAGCTACGCTCCTCCACCCAGGGTAATGTACCAAACTAATTTCCTCATCTCTGAGAGAAGGGTAATGGTGTGGATGTGATTGCTCTCCTTTGGGTCATGTTAAGTCTGTGTTCACAAGATGCAATAAGTTAACTTGGGTTTTCTAGAAGTCAGAGTCTATATAAACACATGTCCGGAAGACTTCCATGGTTGGAAGCCTGCCTCAGGAGCTGGGGGTGAAGGGGGGAAGGGCCGTTGGGATAGAGAAGGAACCATTATGGCAGTGACAGTCGGAAATGATCACACTGAATAGGAACTGCATGCTGAAAGTAGGTAAAGGAGCAAACATGGTAACCTCAGTATATGTATTGCAAACTATAATGCACAAAAGAAGGGGAGAGAGAGAGAAGAGGCAGGAAGGGGGTAGGCAGGAGGAGGAAGACTGGGGACATTGGTGGTGGTAAATGTGCACTGGTGGAGGAACATGGTATGATTGAAATCCTATCATGAACAGCCTTGTAACTGTGTGTCTTATGGTGACTTAATTTAAAAAAGAAAAAGAGATTAGTCTAAAACAAGAACTTGTGGAGTAGTTTACCTGAGGACATTGATTCTAAGTGGTAGAAAACTGATAAAGTGAAAAATAAAATAAAACTCATTTTTCTCTTTTATTATAATAAAGAGCTATTTCACTGGTTATAATTTTTTTAACAAAGCTGTTCATGGTTGAGTTTCAGTCGTAAAATGTTGCATCACCCATAATTTTGGTTTGTAAATTTTTTTTAAATACACGGTGATTTACACAGTTGTTCATTATACAGTTGTTTTGAGCATTTAGTGTTCAAGCACCACAATGTCACCTTCTCTCCACCAATATCCCCAGCTCCCACCCCAACCCCCCTCTTAGGCACAACAAATCTGCTTTATATTGCTATTCAAACAAAATGTAAAAGACAAATAGAATGATCAAAAAATAAATTAGTAAGAACCAGTTAGGGGTTAAGATATAACCATATCTTAATCATTGGCCTATGATAACCATATCATAACCATTGGCCTATGTCTTAAATAAAATTAATCACTTGTACCACTTGTCTTCCCGTTGTTCATCGATTTGCTCGAGCAGGCACCAGTAACATCTCCATATGTCGTGTGTCACAAGCAAGTGTAGCCCAAGCACATCTGCTCGCTCCAGGGACAGGAAGAGCCTCAAACCATTCCTTCAAGTTATGGGAATGAGGTCTATAATTGTTACTAGTTTTTGGCATATCAAATACAACACGGGTAGCTTGCCAGGCTCTGCCATGTAGGTGGTACACTCTCAGTAATAGGCTCTCATCTTGTGCACGAGATGAGAGCCTAACTCTCAGTACCACTAAGAAAATAACAAATTTAATAAAATGAAAATGAAAACACAAGTTTGCTTAAAGAAAATTAAAACCATTTAAAAATTTTATTACACCACCGTGAGATATACAGTTACAAAAATGTTCATATTTGGGTTTCAGTCATACAGTGTTCCAGCACTCATCCCTTTACCAGTGCCCGTTTCCCACCTCCAATGCCCCCTGGTTCCCCCTTCCCTGCCTGCATCTAAGGCAAGCAATTTCTCTCTTTCTCTCTCTCTCTCTCTCCTTTCCTTCTCTTACATATTGTAGATTGCAATACATACATTTAGAGGTTATTTTATATATATATATATATATATATATATATAACTTTGGCCTACTTTCAATGCTTAGTTCTGTGCTGGTGTTATTATCTACCATAATTATTAGTATACTGTTCCTTTCTCTGTATTTCCTAACCTCTGACTCCCACACATTGGAAGTAGGTTTTACCCACTGATAAGACATCCTGATCCATGTTTTGTCTGGCCTTGGATATTGATATCATGCTATTTTTTATATCCTGCAAATAAATACAGTCATTCTATATCTATCTTTTCCCCTCTGGCTAATTTCACTCAGCATGATCCTCTCCATATTTATCCATTTATAGGCTAATTTTATATTATTGTTTTTCCTAACTCTCTCAACTCTCTCAACTTCTCTAACTCCTGAATCAACCAGATGCCATTGGGCTACATTGGCATGTGATAGGGTCCAATGGAAATGTTACTGGCGCCCGCTCGAGCAAATCGATGAATAACGGGATTCAAGTGATCAAGTGGGATCAAGTGATCAAGTTTTTCCTAACAGCTGCATAATATTCCATTGTGTAGATGTACCACAGTTTCTTTATCCAGTCGTCTGTCCTCGGGCATGCTAGTTGTTTCCAGATTCTAGCTATTGTGAATAGTTCTGCTATTCCCAGACATGGTATAGCTGGTTTTAAACGGGAGCTCAATTTCTAGTCTTTGGAATAATGTCCATATTGTTTTCCCAAAAAGGCTGTACCAATTGACATTGCCACCAACAGTGGATGAGAGTTCCTTTCTCCCTGTGTCCAAACCAGCACTTGTTCTTGCTCTTTTGGATATGCATCAGTCTCTGTGGTGTGAGATGATATCTCATTGTTGTTTTGATTTGCATCTCTCTGATGGTTAGTGACGATGAGCATTTTTTTCACATCTTTTGGCCATTCGAATTTCTTCCTTGTAGATGTTTCTGTTCATTTCTTCTCCCCATTTTTTGATTGTGTTGGCTGTTTTCTTCTTGTAAAGTTCTACCAATGCCTGATATATCATGGATATTAATGCCTTATCAGATGGCTACTGGGTGAATATTCTTTCCCATTCTGTGGGCTGTCTTTGTGTCTTGGTTCCTGTTTCTTTTGAGTTAAGAAACTTTTTTAGTTTCATGTAGTTCTTTCTCTATGTTTATCTTTGCTTCCAATTGCTTTGTTAGTGGTGTTTCATCTTTGAAGATGTCTTTAACTTCAATGTCATAAAGGTACTTCCTGTATTTTCTTCTACATACTTTATGGATTCAGTTCTGATTTTGAAATCTTTAATCCATTTTGATCTGATTTTTATGCATGGTGTTAGAAGTCCAAATTCTTTTTTTTACATATAGCTGGCCAGTTTTCCCAGCACCACTTGTTGAAGAGGCTTTCCTTGCTCCATTTCATACTTTTTGCTCCTTTATCAAAGATTAAATGATCATGTATTTGAATGGGTGTCAGGATTCTCAACTCTATTCCATAGGTTCACAGGTCTGTTTTTATTCTGATACCATGCTGTTGTAATTACTACCGCTTTGTATTACAGTTTGAAGTTGGGAAAGGTAATGCCTCCCATGTTCTTTTTCCCGAGGATTGCTTTAGCTATCCATGGGGGTTTATTATCCATACAAATTTCAGGAGTGTTTGGTCAATTTCTTTTGAGGAATGTCATGGGTTTCTTATAGGGACCACATTGAAGCTGTATAAAACTCTAGGGAGTATTATCATTTTGACAATGTTGATTCTTCTAATCCATGAACAGGGAATGCGTTTCCATTTCCTTGTGTCCTCTTTTATTTCTTGAAGCAGTGTTTTATAGTTTTCACCCCAAGAATGCAACAATGGTTCAACATTCACAAGTCAATCAACATAATACATCATATCAGTAAGAGAAAAAATAAAAACCATATGATCATATCAGTAGATGCAAAGAAAGCATTTGACAAGATTCAACACTCGTTCATTATTAAAGGTCTCCATAAAATGGGAATTGAACAGACCTTCCTCAATATAGTCAAAGCCATACACCAAAAGCCCTCAGCAAGTATCATTCTCAATGGGGAAAAACTGAAAGCCTCCCCTCCTCCCCCCCCGCATGACCAGGTAGAAGACAAGATTGCTCACTCTTACCACTTCTATTCAATATAGTGCTGGAAGTACTTGCCATAGCAATCAGAGAAGAAAAGGATATTAAGGGCATCCAGTAGGCAAGGAAGAAGTCAAGCTATCACTATCTGATGTGAAGTGTCATGACATGATGTTATACATGACATGATATTATAGATGACATGATATTATTATACCACCTTGAGATACACAATTACAAAGTTGTTCATGTTTGAGTTTCAGTCATACAGTGTTACAGCACCCATTCCTCTGCCAGTGCCCCATTTCCCACCACCAATGTCCCCGATTCCCTCCCCCACCCAGCCTTCCTCTGTAGCAGGCAGGCTTTCTCTCTCTCTCTCTCTCTCTCTCTCTCTCTCTCTCTCTCTCTCTCTCTCTCTCTCTCCCCCCTACCCTCCCCTGTCTCCCTCTCCCTTCTCTTACATGTTGTGGCTTCAGAAGCAAACTTTTAACCCATACTTTGCACAACACTATGTAGCTGAAAGTTTGGTTTTGTCTTTTAAAAAATAATTCAATAGTAATGCAGTATGTAACAGGCTGGGGTGTAACAGTATGAAATGATTGACACACACACGAGCAAAAACAAAGAACTCTTCTCCTTTGAGAGACTTTATTAGGAGATTGTGAAATCCTGAGTTGTCTGTAGGTCTTCCAAGTAAACTTAGAGAACTTGTTAAAATATTTTTATTCACTTGGCCCCTTTGCATGTTTTCTTATTTTTAAGTCTTGGTGGGCTAGATCCTTGCATTTCTCACAAGTTTTCAGGTTGTTGATGGTCTAGGAATTTTTCTTGGAGAAGTTCCCTAATCATCGACTTGTGACTCTGAGACAAGTCACACATCTCAGTCCTACTAGGTAAAGTGTTTTAAAATGCTATATCTGACATTAGTTAACCAAGCACTGCCTGAGGTGGAACCCCTCGGACCCAGATCTGAGAGCCTCTGTGAAGGGTTCTTAAATGAATTTACACTTTAGTGAGATATTTAAGAAAAAAAATTAAATCTCTTTTGGAGAAAGTTCTTAGTTTAGGAATATTGTGAGTTTGGGGTTTCATTTGTTAGGTGATTTGCCAGTGCCCAGTAGCTAAATGGGGACCTTTACTTGGCGTCTCATATGCTCGATATTTTTGTATTGTCAGCTCATTGAATGGAGGATTTGAGTCAAGTTCATTTTAGACCTCACAACAGGACTCTATTTCAGCAGATTTTCATCTTCCTATAAATCAGGATATTCCACAGGTTGTGAGCAAAGGGTGAAAGCTGGGGACACAAGTCCCTCAGTACCTTTCTCCTCATGCCACTGCCTACAAGGACCCTGATATGGATTTGAGCAGAGTCAGCATTTCAGTAATCCTAGCTATAGTATCATCAATCAGCATCCCAAATCCTAGTTTTTGCCGAGATCCAAAATTAGTATTCCAATCCTAGTTTTACTGAACATCGTAAACAAGATTTTTCATTGAATTCACATTGTAGTGGATTCTGTAACATTCAGATTTATTGTGGTAGATACCCAACATGACCAGCTTTGTGTAGTGTGCACACCATACAATTCACCCATGTAAAATTCAGTGGTTTTTGTGTATTTGAAATTCTGCGACTCCCAACACAAACAACTTTAGAACATTTCCTGACCTCCCAAGGAGACCCCATTTTATCCTAGGCTTTCCCACCAACCTTTTCCACTTTCAGTCTTAGGAGCATAAGATGACTTATTTTGGACATTTCCTGTCAATGGATTCATGCAATATCTAGTCCTTTGTGACCTGCTGCTTTCACCTAAAAAATTATGCTTTCAGGGACAATCCATGTGTCAGAACTTCATACATGCTTATAGCCAAATATTATATATATATACATATATACATATTTACATATTTACACATATACATATATGTACATATATGTGTATATATAACATTTTATTTGGAGTTGATAATACGGCCTTTATTCTATTTTGAAGTTACAATAAGATCAGAGCATTTGTGTACAGGTTTTATTTGAATATATGTTTTCAATTATCTTGTGTGTTTATGGAGGAGTGAAATTTCTTGTAATAAAGTAATCCTGCATCTGAAATTTTGGGGGAGGGGTTTGATTTTTTTTATCACACCAGATGTGCTGAAGGCTTACTCCTGTCTCTGTGCTCAGGGATCACTCTTGTGTGAATGTATATGCTGTGCTGAGGATTAACCGGAAGTTGGTTAGGCTTTAGGCCATAATTTCTCTCTGGCTCATGTGGGGTTTGGAAATTTTTAGGAACATCTGGACTACTTTACAAAGTGGATACATTACTAACAGTGAGAAAGTTCTAATTTGTCTACATTTGCACCATACCTATAGTAATCTCTCTTTTTGATGATATCCTATAGGGTGTGAAATGATATCATACTTCAGCTTCAGTTTACATTGTCCTAATGGCTAGTAGTATTGAAGTTCATTTTTAGTTTTGAATTTGAAGGGTAAATAATTGAACACAAGATTGGGGCCCGAGCGGTAGCACAGCGGGCAGTGCGTTTGTCTTGCAAGCAGCCGACCTGTGTTTGATCCCCAACATCCCATATGACCCCTGAGCTCCACCAAGAGTAATTCCTGAGTGCAGAGCCAGGAGTAACCCCTGAGCATCACCAGGTGTGACCCAAAAAGCAAAAAAAAAAAAAGACCTTATTAGGTACAGGATTCACACGTACATTCTCCTGTTCTGTGCATTTCTTTCATTTCTCAGGCTAGTTACCCATTGAAATACAGAATTTTCTAAATAAGATGAAAAATGTTTAGTCTATTTTTTTAAATCAGTGTGCTTCAGTGGTTGTATCTAAGAAGTTTTTGCTTAATTTAACTTTATTTAAATTTACCTGTTGTTAAAAACGAATTGAGCATAAAGGTTTATTCTGAATTCTGTTTTCTAATCAGCTTATCTATAGGTCTAACATTTAAAAAAAATAGTACCACAGTATCTTACTCAGCTATTGGGTTGCTTATTCTAGGGTCCTTACATTTCATCTTAATTTTAAAGAATCATCTTGTTTATTTGTTTTAGACATTGAATAAAAATTTTTATAGGCTTAAGTTGAATTTATAAGCAAATTTGGAAAATGCTTCAATCATAACATTTTGTTGAGGTCTAAGTGATAATATAGTAGATCGTGCACTTGCCCTACACAGGACTGATCTATCCTCTATCTCCAGAAGCCCATATGGTTACCCAAGCACTGCCAGGAGCAATTCCCGAGGACAGAGCCAGGAGTAAGCCCAGGTGTGGCTGCCCCCTACCCACCTCCCATAGAAACATTTTGTTTTGTAGTTATTAATATGAAATGTCTTTTTAATATATTTAGATTTTTAAATTTCTTTCTAAAATAGAACAGGTTTTAGAATAAAATTTTTCATTTATTTATTAAGTTTACTATTTTTAAAATAATGTATTTCTTAGTTTTATTTTAAGATTGCTTCTATTATTTTGAAATGCAATTCACTTTTTAGTAATTACCTTGAAATACATTGCAAAGTTGTTCCTGATCAGTCATACAATGTTATTACAATCCCCATCCTTTCACCAGTGTATATTTTCTTCCACAAATGCCCCAGTTCTAACCACAACCTGCCTAAAGCCGAACACTTTTCTCCTCTGTCTCCCTTCTTCTCTCCTTCTCTCTCTCCCTCCCTTTCCCTCTCTCTTTCTTTCTTTTTCCTTTTATGCACTGTCGTTTGCAGTACTGCTGCTGAAAAGGAATATTGCATATTTCCAAACCATTCAGCACCCAATTCTTGTTGAGAATAATCATTTCCAACTGTCATTGTCATAGTGGTCTCTCCTCTGTCCTAACTGCAGTCCCTCAACCCCTCTGTGGCAAACTTTTTACCATGGAAAAGTGTGCCTTCCCCTCATTTTTATTGTCTTTGTGTATTATTCTCATACTATGTTTTTTATATCCCACAACATTCTGTGCTTGTCCCTGTCCTCCTGACTAATGTCACTCAGCATGATACTTTCCATGTCCATCTATGGACAAATTTCATGACCATTTTTTCCTAATGGATGCATAGAATTCCATTTTGTAGATGAACCATAGTTTCTTTATCCGCTCATTTGTTTCAAGCACTGCAGTTGTTTCTAGATTCTGGCTATTATAAATCATGCTGCAATGAAACAGACGTGCAGTTGACTTTTATGTAATCTATTTGGGGTACCCTGGGCCATATAGAAGTTCAATTTCTAGTTGTTTTATCTATGTACATCTAATAGACTTCCCTTTGTTTGTAAGTTCCTTTTTTGCTCTGCTGCATTTAATATTCTGTCTATATCTTTGGATTTTGTCGTTTTGCATATAACATGTCTTAGTTTTCCTAATTGATTCTGTATTCACTAGACCTCAGTGCCTATGATTCTTATGGATCTGGGAAGTTATTATCAATGATTTATTTAACTAAAGTTTTTTCATCACATTTCCCTTCCTATTTTCAGAGACTCTGATTATTCTTAAACTGTCTGCATCTTCAACTCATTCCATAGTTTTCTTTTTTAATTTTTTTTATTATACCACTATGTGATGTGCAATTAAAAAGATGTTTATAACTGTGTTTCAGTCATACATTTTTCCAGCACTCGTCCATCCACCAGTGCCCTATTCCCACCACCAGTGTCCCCAAATTCTCTCCCCTCTCCCCTAGTCTGCCTTTATAGCAGGCACTATTTCTCTTCTTATTTCTTCTTTCTCTCTCTCTCTCTCTCGCTCGCTCTCTCTCTTACACATTGTGACTTGTCTTACAGACATTTAGGGATTGTCATGTAAATTCCTTTTTGTACATTCAATGTTTAGTTCTAGTGTGGCTTTAACATTTCCCCCAATTAGTAGAGCACTAGTATATATTTATGTCCCTATAATAAATGCAGTCATTCTATATCTGTCCTTTACCTTCTGAACAGCATGCTAATCTTCAGTCCATCCATTTGCATGTAAATTTCATGACTTCTTTTCTGATAGCTGCATAGTATTCCATTGTGTAGATGTACCACAGTTTCTTTAGCCAGTCTTCTGTTCTCGGGAATTTAGGTTGTTTCCAGATTCTGGCTACTGTGAATAATGCTGCAATAAACATCAAAGTGCAGATAGTGTTTCTTCTTTTTTTTTTTTTTGGATCACCAGATATATTCCCAGGATTGGTATTGCTGGGTCAAATGGGAGCTCAATATCTAGTTTTTAGAGGAATGTCCATATTCTTTTCCAAAAGGGCTGGATCAGTTGGCACTCCCACCAACAGTGGATGAGAGTCCCTTTTTCCCTGCATCCACACCAGCACCAGTTGTTCTTGCTCTTTTGAATATGTGCCAGTCTCTGTGGCATGAAATGATACCTCATTGTTGTTTTGATTTGCATCTCTCTGATGATTAATGATGATGAGCACCTTCTCATATGCCTCTTGGCCATTCTAATTTCTCCTTTTTGGAAGTTTCTGTTCATTTCTTCTCCCCATTTCTTGATGGGTTGGCTGTTTTCTTCTTGTAAAGCGCTACCAGTGCCTGATATATCTTGTCATCCCATAGTTTTCTGATATACTAGTCATTTCTTTCAGACTATTTTCACTTTCTGCTGTTTTCTAGAGTTTTCCTCCTTCGCATCTTGGAGCTCCTCAATTTTTCACTCAGTTTCTTTTATTCTGCAGTTCAGAGTTTATGTTGAGTTTTTTTTTAATATCACCTTCCATGTTCTTCATTTCTGTCATTTCTGACTGTAATGGTTCTTTCATTACAATTTCATACTTTGTTATAATTTGCTGATTACCTGTCCTGTTGTTTGTTTGAACTCACTGTACATTCTCATCATAGTATCACTAATGACACTGTCTGAGGAGTCACTGGTGCTTTTTATGTCTTCTGTAATATTTTGCTCATTGGGCTTCTATGATTCTTTTCCATTGATTTTCTAGTGTCCCTGGGGCAGAGTGATAGTGGAGCAGGTAGGGGTTTTGCCTTGCATGCGACGGTCCCGAGTTCTCTCCACATATGGCATCTCATCTGGTTCCCAAGCACCGCCAGGAGTAATTTCTGAGTGCAGAGCCAGGAATGTAACCCCTGAGCATCGCTGGGTGTGACCTGAAAAAAAGGTAGTTCAGGAATTTAACCATTTCTTCTACATTCCTCATTTTGTGGCATAAATTTCTCAAATAAGTCTCTGATGATCCTTTATATTTTTCTGATGTCTTTCCTTTGCTTGCTGCTGGGTTCACTGCAGAAATGATTAGGCCCTATCTGTCAGTTGCATACCAGTAATTATACTTAGGAGCAGATTTGGTAAAGAGACATGGTATTCAGCTTTTAAGTATTTTCTAACTTTTCTTAAAGTTTTAGGCCTTTGATGGTTTAACAGTGCTCCTGTTGACTCATTCTCTGTCAGAATCTCTTCACTGCTTGGTGTGAAAGGAATTGATGTTTTTCTGGAAAGATGAAGCCAACTAGAAATTTCATTAAACTTCACAGTCTTGGTAATACTCAGGATAACTTGGTAAGGTCCCTCCCACTTAAGCAAAAGTTCATCTGAAGGGGATTCAGCCCTCCAAGTTTGCAGTAAGACCCAACTACCAGGCCAGATGGCCTGCATGTTCTTTGTTTAAACATGGGAAGATTTGGGTACCCATTATTTGGGTACCATTTGGGTAACCATTATTTACTGAGAGGCCCTTGGGATTTGATAAGAACAGAGCAGATGCCTCGTAGGAATAAAAGCTATACTGTTTTCCTCTGTCACATCAGCATTATCCAGGGTTGACCAGTGTGAAATAGTGAGGATCAGGTCAGCAGGAAGAGCTGGAGGTAGCCTTGGGCCTCTCATGTTTGGTAGGAGTTTCCTGGCTGGAACGAGTTTATCCCATCCTTCTCCAGAGTTGGGAGAAGTCCTAGTCTCAGGCCTTTTCTTGACACTGAGAATTAGGTCCAGGCTCTGGTCAGTCAATGGTCTGCCTTGTTTTCCATAGCAGAGACAATTTCCTTTTGTTCCTTGAGCTGCCTTGCCTATGGGGGGTTTCCTAGGATTTGTAGGATGCTTGTACTGTTGTTACTGGACCTATTACTCTCCTTTAATGTCATTTCCTTTCTACTCTCTGTTTCCCTGCAGAGGGCTTTGCATATCCATAGCTTGCTTTGATATTTCCTGTCTTTATTAGAAGTATTCCTTACTATAGAAGAAAAGACTTCCTTTCTGCATTTATACAAACTGACATAGTGCCTTGAAGCATAAAAAAGTGTACTGAAAGTACCAAAAAAGAAAAAGCAATTGCTGTAGGTCATTTGCCTTGAACACAGCCAACCTCTGTGTTTGATCCCTGTAATTCCATATGGTGCCCCAGCACCACCAGAAGTAATTCCTGAGTGTAGAGCCAGGAGTAATCCATGAGCATTGTCAGGTATAACCCAAAAAAAAAACAAAAAAAGGAAATATTTCACTTGACTCAGTAAGATGCAATATACCCATTTGCTGTGGGTCCTAAAGAATCATTGTCAAAATCTGTAGAGGTAGAACATACAGTTTAATAATATGTTTAATTAATCTAGTCACATATTGGAAACCTTGATTTCCTGTAACTTTTAAATATCCAGTGATCCAAGAGAACTGTAACATGAGTCTGAACCATCTGTCTATTATCTTTTTGCATAGACCTCGTCAAAATAGTATTAGAACAGGGGCTGGACCTAGTACAATGAGCAGGACACTTGCTTTGCACTCAGCTGACCCGGGTTCAATACCGGGACATCACATATAGTGCCTTGAGCACTGCTGGGAGTGATTCCTGAGTTCAGAAACAGGAACAACCCTGAGCTTGCCAGGCATGACCCAAAAACAAACAAGCAAAATATATTAGAACAATCCTGTAGATATAATTTAAGGAGTTACTTATAAATTATAACAATACAGTTTTATCGTAGTTTCTTTCATTAAAACACAACCGCAAACCTTCTACACATTCTTTCACATTCATTCTGTCCTGCAACTTCTCTTCGTTGCACTTCACAATCTACTGTAGCTTACTAGAGTTCCTTTCTTTTATTTGTTGATGATATTGTCATCCATTATCTTTCTTACTTGTAATCTATACTCCATATAAGTTTAATTTCCTTATTTTACTGAACTTATTATGACTTGATTTCCCAAGAAATTTGAAAACAAATTTGTTAATTTTTTGTCTCATTTTGTATGACAAAGTTGCGTTCTGTAGTACTCATTAAGTTTTGCGACTGGCCTCTTCAAATAAAAGCTTTACATCAGTTCTATAGATACCCAAGAGGCTTTAGGAGGTTCACAATTAAAGATCTTATAACACATGCTACATTTGGCAAGAAAATTTGTTCCAAATAAGGAATTAAACAGAACATATTTATTTTTAAGAGTTTTGTGCGTAAAGCATTGGTTTCTAAAAATAACACAGATTATAGAGTTAAAAACTTACAAACATTACAATGAAAGGGTAAGAATTTCACACATTTGGATAAAGATTTCTTTTTTGATAGCACTTTTAATTAATTAATTAATTTTTATTATACCATCTTGCTATATACAATTACAAAGAAGTTCATGTTTGGGTTTCAGTCTTACAGTGTTCCAGCACCCATCCCTCCACCAGTGCCCATATCCCATCACCAGTGTCCCCGATTCCCTCCCCCTTCCCTAGCCTGACTCCATGGCAGGTTCTGGCAGGTTCTTTATCTCTTCTCTCTCTCTCTCTCTCTCTCTCTCTCTCTCTCTCTTACACACTGTGAATTGTAATACATACATTTAGAGGTTATCATGTGTATCTTTTTGCCTGTATTCAATGCTCAGTTCTACGCTAGTATTATCACTTTTGACAATTATTAGCACACTGTTCCCTTCTCCGTCTTACTTAACCTTTGACTCCCACACATTTGGGTAGATTCCACCTTTGACAAGACATCCTGATCCATGTTTTGCCTGACCTGGATATTGGTTTCTTACTATGTATATATATAATGCAAATAAATGCAGTCATTCTATATCTGTCATTTTCCTTCTGGCTAATTTCAATCAACATGATCCTCTCCAATCCATCCATTTATAGGCAAATTTCATAACTTCATTTTTCCTAACAGCTGCATAGTATTACATTGTGTAGATGCACCACAGTTTCTTTATGCAGTCAACTGTTCTCAGGAACACTGGTTGTTTCCAGATTCTGGGTATTGTGTATAGTGCTGCGATGAAAATAAAAGTACAGATGATATTTCTGTTGTGTGTTATTGGCTTCCCAGGGTATATTCCCAGGAGTGGTATGGTTGGGTCAAACAGGAGCTCAGTTTCTATTCTTTGGAGGAATGTCCATATTGTTTTCCAAAAAGGCTGGACCAGTCAACAATCCCACCAAAAATGGATGAGAGTCCAATTCTCCCTGCATCCACACCAGCATTTGTTGTCCTTGCTCTTTTTGATATGTGCCAGTCTCTGTGGTATGAGATGATATCTCATTGTTGTCTGATTTGCATCTCTCTGATGATTAGTGATGATGAGCATTTTTATATGCCTTTTGGCCATTCAAATTTCTTCCTTGTTGAAGTTTTTGTTCATTTCTTCTCCCAATTTTTTGATGGGTTGGCTGTTTTCTTCTTGTAAAGTTCTACCAGTGCCTGATATATCCTGGATATTAACACCAGGATAAGGTTTTCATAAGTTCAAGACTAGGTTTTTATCTGGTGATAAAATTGACATGAAATAGAGTTATTTTAATAGCATGCACTTTCAGTTCCTACAGTTATTTTTCACATGTTCACCCCATTCTCTATTCTCAGAAACCACTCAAGGGCCAGAGCGACAGTACAGCAGGTCGGGCATTTGTCTTGCATGCAGTTGACCCGGGTTCAATCCCTGGCATCCCATATAGTTCCATGAGCACCAACAGGAGTAATTCCTGAGTACAGAGCCAGGAGTAACCCCTGAACCTTGCTGGGTGTGACCCAAAATGCAAAAAGGAAGGGAGGGAGGGAGGGAGGGAGGGAGGGAGGGAGGGAGGGAAGGAGGCAGGCAGGCAGGCAGGCAGGCAGGCAAGTAAGCACTAAAGCTGAAGCAGCTCTTTGTGGCAGCAGCTGAGGTTTAAAAAAAACCCCAGTCCCCCTTTTTTCCCATCATTCTGTTTTCAGTAGCTAAGTCATTAACTTGATCACTTGATCACTTGAATCCTGTTATTCATCGATTTGCTCAAGCGGGCGCCAGTAACATTTCCATTGGACCCTATCACGTGCCAATGTAGCCCAATGGCATCTGGTTGATTCAGGAATATGAAGAGCCTCAAACCGTTCATTCAGTGTCTTGACGAAGAAGTCTGACCATCTTGTAGGTGGGCGGCCATGTGATCTTTTGACATCCCTTGGGATCCAGTCATTAACAGTAAATTTTTTTGATTTCTATTAGAGTAAAAGAGTAAGAAATGGAGCTTTTGTGCAGTGCCTAGGGATATTGAATCTCTGGAACTTTCAGCATCTTCCACAAACACCCTGAAAAGTGAGCATCTAGGAGTGGGGGCCTCACTTTTCTTGCTTGAGTAGTAACAGCCTATGAAGAGGAAGGGCTAACACTGATAGTCTTTGGCATTCTTTCTCAGGATTTTCACACTTTTTCCAAGGGATTTTAACTCCTTCTCACTTACATCTCTGGTATAACTTTTTATTTTCTGCTGTAAAGTCCACATGGAGGAGCCTTTAATTACTTAAGGTTGATGCACCAATGCTCTGGTGAGGAAACCCTGAAAGTTACAGGAGGGGACTCGAACCCAGGCCTTGTCAAGGAAACCCTAAAAGTTGCATTAGGGGTTCTTACTCATGCCCTGACGAGGGTTCCTATAAAGTTGTCAGAGAATATTGGATTGGATGTCTCCATCAGCAAACTCTGAGCTGCACCGTAGCATCCTGTGGTCTGACCTGGCCTCCTTGAGCAAGACCAGAACTGCGTGCCACATCTACCCTAGAGGACTGTGGCTTTGGAAGACCTTGCTTCTGGATCAAGAGAGGAAAAGGTTTTGCCTTGCTAACTTGTGGTATCTTTTCACTGCTTCTTTCTGCTTGTCCTTAATTTGCTGATACCTGATTCTGCAAGCTGGCCTCATTAATATCACAATTCCCTCCACTTAATTTCTAGCCAGCTCCCTTTGTTGGACTGAGAACAGAGATAGGAGAAAGACCTGGGCCTTTATCTTATGCAATCATCCCCCACAATCTTAAATTTCTTTCTTCTTAAAGTGGATTTCTTTCTTCTTAAAGTGGATTTCTTTCTTCTTAAAGTGGATTTCCTTTGTTTCCTTCCTGCTGTTGTTAGTGGCAGAGAAGACATATAAGGGAGGACTTGTATCCTTACAGAGACCACACATGTACAGAGAGTAATGTTAAACAGTACTGTCCTCCCTCTAGTGTTTTTCCCAAAGAGCATACCACCCCAGGAGATTTTCATCCTTCCTCTGAAGTTCTTCAGTGCATCATCGTTATCATCATCATTTCTTTTTTTTTTTTTTTTTTGCTTTTTGGGTCACACCCAACAATGCTCAGGGGTTACTCCTGGCTCTTTGCTCAGGAATTACTCCTGGCAGTGCTCAGGGTACCATATGGGATGCCAGGGATAGAGCCCAGGTCGGCTGTGTGCAAAGCCAATGCCCTACCTGCTGTGCTATTGCTCTGGCCCCATCATTATTTCTTCTTGGTTGCCATTTGATGGTGCTGTAGGTGGTCCCCATGTGACTTATGTGAAGTGGGAAGAAGAGAGTGGTAACTTGAGAAGGGGATCTACTCTTTTCTCTTTATCCACATTTCCCACCCAAGAAATGACAGGAGAAATCTAGAACTGTGATCCTTGCTACTTACTGGAGAGGCAAGTCAGTCCTAGATCTAGCCCAGGTCTTTTGGTTTCTTCATGTTTCTCTCAGAAAAGAATTTCAGGAGAAGACGAGCATAGGGAATTCTCTGAAGTTTTTCACCATTAAGAATACTGTTTATTCATGGCTTCAAGAAATAAAAGAGGACCTGAAGAAATGGAGACATATTCCATGCTCATGGATTGGGATAATTAACATTGTCAAAATGGTAATGCTTCCTAGAGCTTTATGCAGATTCAATGCAGTCCCATGACACTTTTCAAAGAAATTGACCAAGCACTCCTGAAATTTATATGGAATAATCAACACCCCCCCCACCGCCAATGAATAGCTAAAGCAAGTCTTGGGAAAAAGAAGATGGGAGGTATCAGATTCCCCAACCTCAAACTCTACTACAAAGCAGTAGTAATTAAAACAACATTTTATTGGTATAGAGACAGACCTGTTGACCTATGGAATAGAACTGAATATCCTGACACACACTCTCAAATATATGATCATTTGATCTTTGATAAAGGAACAAAAAATATTGAGTGGAGCAAAGAAAGCTTCTTCAACAGGTGGTGCTCGGGAAACTGGGGAGCTACATGTAAAAAAAATGATCTTAGAACTTCTAACACCATGTACAAAAGTCAGATCAAAATAGTTCAAATATCTCAACATCCAACAAGAATCTATAAGGTACATAGAAAAAAAACATAGGAAAAAACGCTTTATGATAGCAAATCTAAAAGCACCTTCAAAGACAAAACACTGCTGACAAAGCAAATGGAAGCAAAGATAAACAAATGGGATTATATAAATCATAAAAGCGTCAGCACCTCAAAAGAATTGGTGACTCAGGTACAGACAGATAACAGACTGGGAAAGAATAGTCACCCAATACCCATGTGTCAAAGGGTTAATATTCAGTATATATCAGGCACTTGTAGAACTCTTCAAGAAGAAAACAGCTAACCCCATCAAAGAATGGGGAGAAGAAATGAACAGAAACTTTTGAAAAGAAGAAATTCAAATGGCCAAAAGGCATATGAAAAAGTGCTCTTCATCATTAATCATCAGGGAGATGCAAATCAAAACAACAATGAGATATCATTTCATGCCACAGAGACTGGCACACATCCAAAATAGCAAGAACAAAAATGCTGGCATGGATTTGGGAAGAAAGGGACTCTCATCCACTGTTGGTGGGAGTGCTGACTGGTCCAGCCCTTTTGGAAAACAATACGGACATTCCTCCAAAAACTAGATATTGAGCTCCCATTTGACCCAGCAATACCACTCCTGGGAGTATACCCTGGAGACCCAAACACATACAGAAGAAACACTATCTGCACTTCGATGTTCATCACAGCACTATTCACAATAGCCATAATCTGGAAACAACCTGAATGCCCAAGAATAAAAGACTGGCTAAAGAAACTGTGGTACATCTACACAATGGAATACTATGCAGCTGCCAGAAAAGTTGAAGTCTTAAAATTTACCTGCAAATGGGTGGATGTGGAAATTATCATGCTGAGTGAAATTAGTCAGAAGGTAAAAGACAGATATAGAATGACTGCATTTATTAGTGGGATATAATTATATGCCAGTGTTCTACTAATTGTGGGAAATGGTCATGCCACACTAGAACTAAGCATTGAATGTGCACAAAGGGATTTATATGATAATCCCTAAATGTCTGCAGGGCAAGCCACAATGTGTAAGAGAGAAAGAGATAGATAGAGAGAAAGAGATAGAGAGAGAAGAAAAGGAAAAGTGCCTGTTATAGAGGCAGGCTGGAGTGGGGTGAGGGAAGGGAAGAGGGAATTTGGGGATATTGGTGGTGGGAAAAGGGCACTGGTGGAGGTACTGGAACAATGTATGACTGAAACCTAATCATGAATATCTTTGTAATTGTATATTATATGATGGTACAAAAAAGTTTAAAAATTAATAATAATAAATAAATTAGTTAAATCATATTAAATAGTAGAATACTACTATTCTACCTGCCCCTCTCAGAGAGCCGGCAAGCTACCAAGAGTATCTTGCCCACACAGCGAGCCTGGCAAGTGTCCATCGCATATTTGATATGCCAAAACAAGTAAAAACAATGGATTTCATCCCCCTGAAAGAGCCGTAAATATGGCAGCAAAAAAGAAGGACAAGCAAGGAGAGGCTGATAAAATCTCAGGGCCAAACTAGCCTGCCAAAATGAAGAAGGACTAAAATGACTGTCGTACTTTCAATCCATGTACACTGGCATTGGAAGCATATATTGAGGACCTGATGTTGCATGTGCAAAAGATCAAGTATGACATCATTGGTCTGACCAAGACAAGAAGGCATCAATCACATCATGCCGTTTTTGACACTAGAGAATATTCCTCAGAACATGGACAAAAGAGGCGTCGGTAGTGTTGGTATCCTTGTCAACACAAACCTGGCCATGAGCATTGATTCATTTGAGTGCCTATCAAACTGAATCGGACTATTACACTCTAAGAGATGTGGCTTACTACTGGCAATTTCTATCTTTGTTGTGCACACACCAACAATCCACTTACAAGAAGGAAAAAAAATTGAGAAATTCTACATGAAACTGGAGTTATATAAAGAAGATTACACTTTCTGAAAGATCATAGTCGGTGAATTTAATGCCAAGATAGGACCGAGAAGATCAGCCGAAGAACTCCACATATGGACCCATTGCCTAGAACGGAATGAACAGAGTGAGAGACTATCTGAGTTCATCATGTCCATCAAGACCATTCATGGTAACTCACAGTTCCAGAAGGCTTAATCGAGATGTTGGACATGGGAATCTCCTGGTGGACAGTTCTACAATGAAATTGACCACATCATATTCAATCGATGGTTTTGCCTGACTGATGTCTCTGTTGTCCCAAAATTCCAAACAGGATTGGACCACTGTCTCCTTAGTGCAAAATTCTACTTTACAGAACAGGGAGAAAAAGCTGCAAAGTTTAAGAAGAGATCTCCCAGAATGACCACCAACTGGGAACTCTTTGGCACCATTGTGGCAACATGGTAAGATGACATCATTGACGAGATCAATGTAGAATACAACCGATTGGTTCAGCACCTCCGGGATTGTGTGAAGAATGCAGAAAGGGAAAGCCACAAAAGGATGCCTGTCTTCAAAAACTCTCGAGCTCATTTGCCAATGTGGCAAGGCGTGAGCCCTCAAAAATCAGATGGGCTGGACATGTAGTGCGATTGGACACAACTGCTGGACTAGAATCATTACTGACTGGATCTCACACACCGTCAAAAGATCACGTGGCCGCCCACCTACAAGATGGTCAGACTTCTTCATCAGGACCCTGAATGAATGGTTTGAGGTTCTTCTTATTCCTGGAGCAAGCAGATGCCATTGGGCTACACTGGCATGTAACAGGGACAAATGAAATGTTACTGGTGTCCACTCAAGCAAATCGACAAATAACGGGATGCCAAGTGATTAAGTGATATTAAATAGTGGTAGGAAATGTACACTGGTGAAAGGAAGGGTGCTGGAACATTATATGACTGAAACCCAATCATGTACAGTTTGTAACTGTGTATCTCACTGTAGTTCAATAAAAAATTAAATTCAATTTAAAAAAAGAATACTGTCTATCATGAGTTTGTTATAGCTAGTCTTTATTATCTTGAGAAAGGTTTCATCTGCTCCTATTTTGTTGAGGGTCTTTATTTTAAATGGATGTTGGATCTTATCAAAAGCTTTTTCTGCAACAATTGATATGATCATATGATTTTTAGCTTTCCTTTTACAGATGATATGGATTGTGTTAACTGATTTCTGAATATTGAGTCACCCTTACATCTCTGGTATAAATCCCACTTGATCATGATATGATTGTTTTTATGTGTGTTGGATTTGTTTTTCTAAGATTTTGTAGAAGATATTACATCAGTGTGAATTAAGGGATTGGTCTAAAGTTATCAGTCTTATAAATGCCTCTGCTTAGGGTATCAGTGTAATGTTAGCTTTGTAGAGATATTAGGAAGAATTCTATTTATTTGATATTTTGAGAGAGCGTAAGAATCAACAGTAGTAAGTCTTTTCTGAAGACTTGGTAGAACTCATCTATCTGATCAGGAGTTTTATTTTTGTGAGATTCTGTATTACTGTTTTATTTTCTTTGTGATTGGCTTGTTCAGACTTTCTGTTTCCTCTGTTGAGTTTTGGAAGATTACATGTTTCTAAAAAATCTGGTCCATTTTTTCCAAGTTCACCAACTTAACGTAGATTTGTTTATATTATGCTCTTATGTCTTGTATTTCTGAGTGTTCTGTTGTAATTTATGCTCTTTTACTTATGATTCCATTTGAGTACTTTCACTTTTTTTTCTCATGGGTCTAACCTGAAGTTTGTTTTTTTCATTCATTATTTCATTCATTATTTCAAGCAACCAGTTTCTGGTTTCATTGATTCTTTTTTTTTTTTTTGCATTGCTTTCTTGGTTTCTATATCATTGATTTGTACTCTGTTATTTTTTTATTTCCTTCCTCTGCTCATCTTTAGAATTACTTTTTTAGTTCTCAAGATTTTTGAGCTATGCATTTAGGTTGTTGATTATCTTTTTCTTCTTTTCTAATCTACATCTCGTTGTTATGAGCTTCCATTTTAGTATGGCTATTGCTGTTTCCCATGTATTTTGATAAGTATCATTATTTTATCATTTTATCATTCATCAAGCTGTTCTCAAGCAATTCCTTTTATTTCTTCCTTGATTATCTCCTTGAACCAACTTGAATTTGGTAGCATTTTGTTCAGTCTCTGGGTGTTAGAACTTTTCCACATCTTTTTTATGATTAATTTCTATCTCTGTCGCATTGTGGTGAAATAGAATAATTGGCATAAGTTTTATGTCTGTGAATTTATGCATGTTTGTCGTCTGTTCTAAAATATGATCTATCTTGGAGAATATCCAAGTTCATTAGAGGTAAATGTATGTTTGGCGTTTAAGGACATAAGGCCCTGCATATCCCCTAGTCGCAGCTCTTTTATGTCTTCATTTAGGTCTTTTATGCTTGTACTGATGTTCTGTCCAGTGTTGGCAGTTGAGTATTGATGTTCCCCAATACTATCGTGTTTCCACCCATATGTCTCTTTAGGTTTGTAAGCAAAAAGCTTTATAAATTTTGCAGATCCTACATTTGGTGTGTGTATGTTAAAGTTAGTATTTATTGTTCCTTTAACAAATAATTACTGTCTATCCCTATCTCTATTTGCATTCTTTATGTTAAATACTATTTGTTCTGATATAAATATGGTTGTCTCAGACTTTTTCTGTTTACTATTGCCTTGTATTATTGTTTCTTGTCATATACTCTGAGCCTGTGTCTATCCTGTGATTTTGGAGGTGCTTCTTCTAAGCAGTAAATGGATGGATTTTTGTTTTTGATCCATTCAATCACTCCATTTCTTTTGATGGCGGAATTCAGTCCATTGATGTTAAGAGAAATTATTAATGTAAAGGCTTTTGCAATGGTAAATTGGTTGTCATTGCACAGTGTGGGGTTGTTGCTTCCAGAATTGGTTGTTTAGTTTATGTAAATGTTCTTTATGTATTTCTGTTTCAGGACACCTAAGAGCCTCTGCATCTGCCTGATTATCTGTCCATTGGCAAGGGTGGAGGGTTAAAGGGTGGAGGGTTAAAATCTCTCACTCCTGTTGCATTTCTATTGATGTTTCTCTTTAGGTCTTTAGGCGGTTTATAGGCTGATGCTCTTCTTTTAGTATGTTGCTAAGATTAAGTCCTATTGGTGTGTTTATTTCTTAAAGCAGTAAGTAAACTGTCCTCACTCCTGAAGGGATTGGTGTTGAAATTGGTGTTGAAATATGCTGAAACCCAGTCATGAATAACTTTGTAATTTCAAGGTGACTATATCACTGTATCACTGTCCTCCCATTGTTCATCGATTTGCTCGAGTGGGCACTAGTAACATCTCCATTAGTCCTGTCACAAACAAATGTAACCCAAGGGCATCTGCTTGCTCTAAGGACAGGAGGAGCCCGAAACCATTCTTCAGGTTATGGAACTGAGGTCCATAATTATTACTAGTTTTTGGCATAAAAGTAAATAAACACAGGTAGCTTTCCAGGCTTTGCCATGTAGGTGGTATAGCCTCAGTAGAAGGCTCTCATCTCGAGCATTTACTGATGAAACTTAAAGAGGGAAGATGAGGTTTTCTCTTGGATGGAGCTCTGAGGAACTATGGAGAATGGATGTTGAGAATGACTGACTGCATGATGTGTGATTTGTTCTGGCTTCTTGCTAGGCTTACTGGTATCAGGTAGAAACTGTCTAGAATTGTATACAATGTATAAATGTGAAAGATCCTGGGAAGGACCTTATCCTAAAATCAGCATTCTCTAAGAATATCATGCGGCCTCACACCAAGGAAGCTGTGGGTTGGGCATGGGTGGGCCTCTCTCTTCCGGGGTAACTGGCATGGAGGTGGAGGAAAGGGCAGGGCCCAAAACTCCACTCCGAGTCTGGCCAGCGTGGTCTATCCCCTGCCCACAAACCCTTGGAGAGCAAACCCTTGGAGCAATGTTGGAATCGGCCAGGGGATGGCCGAGCCCCTTACTGGGAGGTCAGCTCCATGGGTTGCTTCCACATGGGGCCGGCCGAGCAGCACAGCTGTGGGTCTGAAGTGCATGGGTCTGGATCTCTTCCGGGGTTGCAAATTAGCTGAGTCTGGTGTGGGTGGGTCTCTCTCTTCCGGGGTTTATAGGCTGATGCTCTTCTTTTTAGTATGTTGCTAAGATTAAGTCCTCTTGGTGTGTTTATCTCTTAAACCAGTAAGTAAACTGTCCTCACTGGTGAAGGGATTGGTGTTGAGATTGGTGTTGAAATATGCTGAAACCCAGTCATGTATAACTTTGTAATTTCAAGGTGACTAAAAGAATAAAATTTGAAGTAATGTCTATTCCTGCTTCTTGTTATTTTATTTAGCTTGATATCTGTTTGGGTTGTTACAAACATTGCCATCTTTTTTTTTAGGGTACCATTGATCTGTATGATGACTACAATCTTTTACTTAGAGCTGGTATTTATTGTTATGGATTTTAAACAATATTAATTGTTAATAATTATAAAATACTTGAACATTCAAGTATTTTAAGTATGTCTTTAAGCATTCAAGTATGTCTCTTATAGGCAGGAGAAAATTAGGTTTTATTTCCTCTTCACCCAGTTGTTCCGTGCTTTTTGATAGAAAATTCATTTTAATGATATTTAGAGAAATTAAATTTGTATTAGATGCAGCAAATATCTTCCACTATTTGAGAATTTTTTTGTTGTTCCTCACTCAAGCCTGAGATAACTTTGCTGGGTAGAGTGTTGCAGGACTCCTCTAAGAGCCTCTGCATCTGCCCTGGATTGCCTCCTGCAGGTCACTTCGTAGATAGGGGATAGTTTAAATGTGGTAGTTTATCTAACCATGTATTCTGTACTAGCTGGTATAAATATTCTCTCATGCTACCACAATCATCGTGGGACTAGCTAGATCTTACCAGCATATTTGCCTGACCTCATTGAATCTCTAAGTAATTAGACAAGAGAGAAATGCTGTTTGCCTCCAAGCAAGCAAGCATGGCTCCCTGATAACGCAAAGGCAACTAAAATAGAAAACTATTGTAAAGAGGAGACTCTTGTGAAGGCTTGGAGAAGTATTTAACTGGCATTAGTATAGTCTTTGGTACAGAGGCATGCCATCTCAGAAACCCCCTTCTCTACCATATAAAGGCAATTCCAGGCAGATCTTGGCTCAAGACATTATCATCTAAAAGGGCCTAGGTGAGGTGCTGGGAGAAATTACCTGAGGGCATTTGACCCTGCTGACTTTCCATAAAAGTGGGAGGTCTAATTTGCAGGGGGATAAAACTAACCTGCTTCCTCTCTTGTTCTCTCTTTTTGGGGGTTCTCTTTTGGAGCTCACACTCTTCTTGGGAGTCTTGTCTTTGTCTCCCTCTTTTCAGGGCCTTAACACGTGGTGACTGCTATCTTGGCCCATATGTGGCTGGGGCTCTAGCTGGGAATCCTAAGCACAGGATTTTTCCTATTGCTGATTTGTATGCCTGAACTTGTGATAAGTAAAGCATTTTAAAACCTGAGCCGGATTCCTGAGTTTTGGATTCCTGAGTTTTCATCCATTCCCGCCCGTCTTTGGAGGTAGAAGGGAACTCGCTTCCTGGTACTGTTGGGGACCCCGGCAGCTTCCCGACATATTTCTATCTGAGCTGGTTTAGTTATAACAAATGCTGTCTTCTCTTGCTTGTCTGAGAATGTTTTTATCCTTCCCTCCCATATAAATGAGGGCTTTGCAGGTTGTGGACTTGAGGCTAAAATTTTTTTCAGTGAGCAATTTGAGTATGTCCATCCACTCTTTTTTTTCCTTTTTGTACCGTTTCATATGAGAAATCTGTTGTCATTCTTATGTTCTCTTACAGTTAAGATTTCTTTTCTCTCTAGACTACTACTTTAAGATGTCTGTCTCTATTTAGATATTGCTATTTTATTTACTGTATGTCTTGGCATTGTTTTGCTTTCATTTCTTTTGCTTAGTAGTCTTTGGGCCTCCTGATTCTCTAGTAAGTCTCCTTGTAAAGAGTGGTGATGTCCTCAGCTATGATCTCTCTCTTCCATTTGTTCTTCCCATTTCTTATTTTCCTCTCCATCTGGTCTTCCTATAATTAAGAGATCATCTTGCTGTTATATAAGTACCTTACATTATCTTCCATTCTAGTGCTTCTCTCTTCTTTTTGCAAGTTCCCTATAGATGCTGGCTGGTATTTGTATTCAAGTTTGCCTATATTGCTACCTGTACAATACTGCTACTATGGCTTGCATGTGTTCTTCAGTTTCTTTAGCATTGTATATCATTCTCTGTATAAATTAGTTCTTTGAGTTGTTCAAATTTCTCATCTGGTTATGGCTTGATTTCACTGGTAAGTTCTTGCATAATTTTGATTGCCAGTGTAAGTGAATGTTTATTTCATGTCCTCATCGAAAGGACTCTAGTGTTTTAATGGGCTTGAACGTTTGCCTGGATTTCTAGTTCTGTCTGATGGAGTGTGTTCCTTAGTCTCCCCATTGTTCTTTGAGTTTTGTGTGGGTTAATGTTGGATATTTAGATTCCTAGTTACTTAAGAACCAAAATGCTCAGGTTTTTATATAAGAGGGCTACTTGAGTACTGCTGTTGCTCAGATTATTTCCTTTAACTTGTAGTGCTATTAGACTATGACAAAGGGGATTGAACTAATTACTTTGTTTGGTTGACTGAGGTATATGTGTCAGTGATTGTGTTCAGTAATCCAAATATGATTTGTGTTCAGTTCAGTAATAATCTCACTTCACCTTTGAAGCTGGCCCTGGTGAGAGGAAGAAGGTGGTCGGAGTCCTTGTGCCGAGAAGCACACACCTGGCTTTGCAGAATTAGAGCTGATGTCAGAAAGAGCCAAGGCATTCTGATTCAAATAGATATCAATATTTAAGAAGTCACTTGAAGTGAGCTCTGATTTGCAATATTAGATGATTGCACAAAACAATTGGTGTGACTTTGAGAATTTAGTCTGTTGAATTTTTCTCAATTATATGATAGTCAATATATTATAATTAAATAAGTTAGTAAATAAGTAAATGCACCTTAAATTATTTGAGAAAACTCCATCAAATCATCATTTCTGGTAATAAATAAAATGGACAAATAAGTTACCCCTGTAATATACCATTCTTTGCTTGATTTTGTTGTTGTGAGCAAAAGTTCCCAAACTTATTTGAATTACCAACTTTTCTGTGGGATTAATAAAAGCAAGTAACATTCCTCTCAGAAAGCACACCCAACTTGCATGTGAAATTAGTTTTGTTCCCTGGATTATTCCCCGGTTGGCAGTATTGTCCAGTTTGGAAACACTGATCAGGCATAATATTTTTTAATGATAAAAATGATTGTCTCTTATTTTGTAAGATTTTTTTGATTTCAAATAATGAACAGGAATTTTTAGTGTCAATCATATAGCAATACATTGACCTTGATATATATTTAAATAGTCACATGATATAATCATTTGATGTAATAAATTAATATACACATTTTATTCTTAGCAATGGTTTACTCAGTATAGCAATTATGTTATCTTGAATACTTACCTATGTATCTTTTGATGCAGTGAGGTGCAGTATTTTAACTTAATGAGTTTAGGGCCACAGAGATTCCACAGAGATTAAATCACATGTTTTTCTTATGCTTGACCCTTAGTTTGATAGTCAATACCACATATTAACCCCTTAGCATCATGGATAATGGCCCTGAACATAGAGAACCAGGAGGAATTCCTTATGTTTGGTGCTCCCCTCCCGAATCAAAACACAAAATATTTAATGAGGTCTAGCTTATATTGGCCAAAACTGATATATTTAGAGAGCTGAAACTATAACTTAAATTATGTTATAATCACAAATACGGAGAGACTGGTGAAATCATTTAGGGTTTAAGGTGCTGGTCTTACATCCTGCTGGCCCTGGTTTAATTCCTTGCATCAGAGTATGATCCCGGAGCATTGCCAAGGACCACTCCTGAGCAGAGCCAGGAGGTGTCTGAACACTTGGATGAAGTCCCAAAAATCCAGCCCCCTCATACATACACTGAGTTTGAGATGTTGAAGATTTATTTTTCATGTATATATCATGAAGACTGGAAGCTGGGATCATATGCCAAGAGTGGAACTAAATATTGTAAATATTTTGAGAGAAAATGTGGCATGCACAGAAGGATGAGGGCTGAATCTCAGTGGCTATCCAGCAAAATAAAAGAATAATAAAACAGCATAGGTGATAAAGCAGAAGAATCGGAAAGATAAAGAAAGATCAGTGGTAAAATGAGTGAAATAATGAAAACTAAATGGTTACAGTCACTGGATTTATGGTCTAATAAAACACTTGGTAGCTCTAAATAGGATATTTTCAACTTTATTTCTAAGAGAGAACCTAATGTATACCAAGTTACATATCTGAATCTTACATATATAAAATAACATATACGATACATCTTTCTGAGATATTTATATTTCTGATAACTGAAGAAAGTCTAGAGAAAAGTCCTGAACGTAGGTGGGAAGTTGGAGATGGATTCTGAGAAGACTGCTTTGTCCCTGGGTGAAGTGAACACTATAGGGCCCAGGTTGGGTGATAGTGGAAAAACTCAATGCTGCGTTTGACCTGGTGCTCAACTGGGTTATCTAAGATGCTCTCTAAGCTGCTCAGCTTCTGTCTTATGAGCTGATATGACCTAGAAAGAAAGATCCATGGGGACATATAAAACCAAAA
This sequence comes from Cryptotis parvus, assembly GCA_021461705.1. Taxonomy (NCBI): domain Eukaryota; kingdom Metazoa; phylum Chordata; class Mammalia; order Eulipotyphla; family Soricidae; genus Cryptotis; species Cryptotis parvus. The sequence continues at coordinate 16,004 of JAJIBD010033706.1, read as the reverse complement.
CACAGAGTTTAATTCTAAGGATAACAACCTTTTTGAGACTGCCAGAGCTAATGAGTGAACATAACTGGATTAAAAAATTGTTTCTATAATATAGTGATAATTTAAGGCATAATAGCAACAAAAGAAATCCAAAAAGAATTAGCCAGTCTCATACGTAGGGTGAAATAGCCTTTAATTGGATTCTATTGTTTTGGCGTTTGTGAGGATCTGGATAAAAAGCTGAAGCTTACCTTTGCTCCATTACAGGATCAGGAAATAAAACACTCTAAGTTACAGGGCTGAAGCGATAGCCCAGCAGTAGGGCATTTGCCTTGCACGGGCCGGCCAATGCCGGCTTGGGTACGATCCCTGGCATCCCATATGGTCCCCCTAGCACCGCCAGCAGTAATTCCTGAGTGCAGAGCCAGGAGAAACCCCTGAGCATTGCTGGGTGTGACCCAAAAAGCAAAAAAAAAAAAAAAAAAAACACTCTAAGTTACTTGTTTATAAAAAAGAGATGGTAGAGATAGCTTCATAAAAGAACATAAACAAATGCAAAGTAACAATAACCATTTACCTTACAAGATCATGCATATTTCAGTCATTTAAATTTTTAAATTGTCTATTATTAAAGCAAAGACCTTCCTGATAATCCTTGGTAATTAAGGAACTATATAATTATATAATTTACTTTTAAATACTGTAATATTTTGACACCTTTACTATTGGTGTGAATTGAAGAGTGCAGTTTGATTCCATTTCTTTTATTGGTATTAAGCAAAAACTGAACAGGTTATTTTCTTTAAAATAAAATTGTAGATTTCATGATTTACAATTGTATTTTTTACTAGATTTTCAGTCATATATTGTTCATGTCAACTTCCCCTCAAAGTCCCCAGGTTCTCCCTCGCCCAGTTTACTTCCTTAACAAGGACATTTTTATGGCTAATTATGTATTTTTGGCTTCATCCTTCACCATTGACTCTGTGGTTTAGATCTACATGTATACAAGCCTCTACACTACCAATGTGTCCAATGCCCCGACCCTTATCCCTGTTTCTTCATATCCTTCTCTTCTTTCTTTCTTCTTTCTTTCTTTCTTTCTTTCTTTCTTTTCTTTCTTTCTTTCTTTCTTTCTTTCTTTCTTTCTTTCTTTCTTTCTTTCTTTCTTTCTTTCTTTCTTTCTTCCTTCCTTCCTTCCTTCCTTCCTTCCTTTCTTTCCTTCCTTTTCCTTCCTTCCTTTCTTTCTTTCTTTCTTTCTTCCTTTTCTTTCCTTCCTTCCTTTTCCTTCTCTCTCTTCTCTTCCTTCCTTCCTTCCTTCCTTTTTTTCCTTCCTTCCTTCCTTCCTTCCTTCCTTCCTTCCTTCCTTCCTTCCTTCCTTCCTTCCTTCCTTCCTCACTTCCTGTCTGTCTGTCTATCTTTCTCTACACTCTATTTCTCTTCTTCTTCCTTTTATTTTTCATTTAGGGCCAAGGATATGTCCAGTATTTTAAATCTTGCATCCCGTTGGCATATATGCCACAGATAAGTGAGATCATTAAGTCCTTGACCTTCTTTTGATTTACTTCACTTAAATGATACCCTCCAGATCTATCCAAGTTTCAGTGAATTGCATGATTTTCATCCTTCCTTGCAGCTAAATAGATTCTTTCTTGTTTGTATATATATATATATGCCACACCTTCATTTTTCACTCACCTCTTGTTGAAACCTTGATTGATTATATATCTTAGCTATTATACTAAGTGTTGCAATAAACAATGATATGAATATGTCCTTTTTAAAAGAATGTTTTTTGGGTCTTTAGGATAGATAGTATTAAATGGAATTGTTGGGTCATATGGAAGCTATACTTTTACTATTTTGAGAAAGCTCCATACTGTTTTCCAAAGGGATTCAGCCAGGCAACACTCTACCATCAGTGGGCAGTTCTTTTTTCTACACATTTCCAATAATATAAGTTGTTTCAATCTTTTTGATATGTGCCATTCTCCCTGGTGTGGGATATCTCTTTTTTCCATGAGTTGTAATTCCCTGATGCTCAGTGATGGTTGACACTTTTTTATAATATACCTACTGATCATCTCTCTATCCTCTTTAGAGAACATTTATTCATCTTCTCTCCCTCTCTCCCTATTTTTATAGGGTAATTGGATATTTTGGGTTTTTTAGCTTGTGAGTCTTGTATATCTTGTATAGTAAATGTTTATCTGGTGTTTGGAGTGTAAGTACTTTCTTCTACTCTGTAGAGTGTCTCTTACTTTGGTCATGTTTCTTCTGCTATTTAGAAACTATTAAATATGATATAGTCCCATTTATTTATTGTTTATATTGTCTTTACCAGTGGAATCCGATTGAAAATACATTTGAGGTCCGAGTGTTAGAAAAATTCTGCCTGTTTTTCCTCAATGTATTGTATGAATTTTGATCTAATATCAAAGTTTTTGATCCACTTTAAATTGACTTTTTGAGTAAAGTATTAGATATGTGTCCAGTTTCATTTAGTTGCACATAAATACGCAGTTTCCAAAAAGTGTTGGATAAGCTATCCTAATTTTACGTACCCTGCTCCATTGTTGAAAATGTGTTGACCATATATCCAGGGGTTTTTCCAAACAACAAAAAAAACCCTGAATCTATGGTCAACAATAAGCTTTATATATAAATATATATAAGTCTATGCTATTTCTATATTTATATATATTTGCTTTTTTGGGTCACACCTGGGAATGCTCAGGTGTTACTCCTGGCTCTGCACTCAAGAATTACTCCTGGCGCTGCTCAGGGGACCATATGGGATGCTGGGGATCGAACCCAGATCGGTCACGTGCAAGACAAAAGCCCTACCTGCTGGACTATCACTCCGGCCCCTGTTGGGGATCACCGAGGGGTCCCCAACAGTACCCGGAAGCCAGTTCCCTTCTACCTCTGAAGCCAGCGGGAATAGATGAAGACTCAGGAATCCGATGAAGTTTTAAAAGGCTTTACTTATCACAGGTTCAGGCATACAAGTCAGCAATAGGAAAAACCCTGTGCATAGGGTCCTGGCTAGAACCCCAGCCACGTATAAGCCAAGATGGCGGCCAACACGTGTAAAGGCCCTGCAAGAGGAGACAAAGACAAGACTCCCAAGAAGAGTGCAAGCCCCAAAAGAGAGCCCAAAAAGAGAGAGAGAGAGAGGAAGCAGGCTGGTTTTATACCCCTGCAACTCAGACCTCCCACTATTATGGGAAGCAGGAAGGGTCAAATGCCCTTAGGTAATTTCCCCATCACCTCACCTAGGCCCTATTATATGCTAATGTTTTGAGCCTAGATCTGCCTGGAAAACCCTTTATAGGGTAGAGAAGTGGGTTTTTGAGATGGCATGTCTCTGTACCAAAGGCTAATACTAATGCCAGTTAAATATTTCTCCAAGCCTTCACAAGAGTCTCATCTACTTCACGGTAGTTTTGTATTTTAGTTGCATTTGAGTTATCAGGGAGCCATGCTTGCTTGCTTGGAGGCAAACAGCATTTCTCTCTGGTCTATTTACTTAGAGATCCAACGTGGCCAGGCAAATATGCTGGTAAGTTCTAGCTAGTCCCACAATGATTGTAGTAGCATGAGAGAATATTTATACCAGCCAGTATAGAATACATGGTCAGATAAACTGCCACATTTAGACTACCCCCCTATCTACGAAGTGACCTGCAGGAGGCAACCCAGGGCAGATGCAGAGGCTCTTAGAGCAGTCCTGCAACAGGCCCCCTGTTTCTATATTTTAATGTTTAAGAATCTAAGTAGTAAATTAGAATATAGATAGATAGAGATAGTATTTGTATAATATTGCTCATTTTCCTACCACATAATTGTGAGTAACTTTAGTAATTTATTCTTTACACTGCTAAAACAACTATCAGACTGCAGTAATGAAAATTGGCCATCCTTTTGGTCTTCCTACTCATCTGGCTGTGCTTTCACTGGGGAGGTACAGTACAGGATGGTGGGGGTGGAGAAAAGTGAGTGTAAGTATGATTATCCCTAGATACAACCCAGGTTTTGTAATGTCAAAGAGGTGGGCTTTAAACACAGCACAAGATGAAAGATGACTCTGTGTAGCCCAGGATCTTTTGGTTCCATGAGAATGTCCTAAAATAATTTGTGTCATGCAAAGACATACAAAATCTTGACTCACTATCATGAATTTGCAGATGGTAATGCCTCATAAATTTGCTATCTGTTTTCCCTTATATTTCTCCATTGTGAACCATTAATGTGACTATGCCTAACCTCACCACTTCTCGGTATGATTTTGTTCATCTGGGGCTGGTCAGAAGCATTTGGTCAGAAGAAATGTGTTCATCAGTATATACCCTCTCAAGTTAGTTCCCCTCACATTCTTTTATTTCAGAGTTGTTTTTGTTTTTTTTTTAAAGTTTTTTATTATACCACCGTGAGACATGCAATTACAAAGGTGTTCATAATTGGTTCTTGATAATACAGTATTCCAGCACCCATCCCTCTACCAGTGCCCCATTCCCACCACCAATGTACCCACACCCCCTCCCGCCCACCCTCAGGCTGCCTCAATAGCAGGTACCCCCTTTTCCTCTCTTTCTCTGTCTCTCTCTCTCTCCCTGTCTCTGCATCTCTCTCCCTCTTCTTTTACATATTGCAGCTAGCCATACAGATATTTAGGGTTTATCATTTAAATCTTTTTGTGTATATTTGTTCTAGTCTGACAGTACCATTTCCTCCACTTAGTAAAACACTGGTATATATTTATAACCCATTAATGAATGTAGTCATTCTATATCTGTCCTTTTCCTTCTGACTAATTTCACTCAGTATGATAGTCCATCCAGAGTTTCTTTAGCCAGTCCTCTGTTCTTGGGCACTTAGGTTGTTTCCAGATTTTTGCTATCGTGAATAGTGCAGTGATGAATAAAGAAGTACAGATAATGTTTCTGCTATGTGTTTTTGGGTCTCTAGGGTATATTCCCAGGAGTGGTATTGCTGAATCAAATGGGAGCTCCATATCTAGTTTTCGGAGGAATGTCCATATTGTTTTCCAAAAGGGCTGGACCAATCAGCACTCCCACCAACAGTGGATGAGAGTCCCTTTTCCCCACATCCACGCCAGCACCGGTTGTTCTTGCTGTTTTGGATGTGTGCCAGTCTCTGGGGTGTGAGATAGTACCTCTTTGTTGTTTTGATTTGCATCTCCCTGATGATTAATGATGAAGACCACTTTTTCATATGCCTTTTGGCCATTCGAATTTCTTCTTTTTTGGAAGCTTCTGTTCATTTCTTCTCCCCATTTTTTGAGGGGGTTGGCTGTTTTTTTCTTGTGAAGTGCTACCAGTGCCTGATATATCCTGTATATATATATATATTTTAAGTATTTTATTATACCACCGTGAGATATACAAATAAAAAAGATATACAATTAAAAAGTTCATGTTTGGGTTTTGGTCATACAGTGTTCCAGCAACCGTCCCTCCACCAGTGCCCATCTCCCAGCACCAACGTCCCCGGTTCCCTCCCCCTTCCCCAGCCCACCTCCATGGCAGGTTAATTATTTCTTTCCCTTTCTCTCTCTTTCTCAGAGTTGTTTTTGGAGTAGTAAACCAATATTGGATTTATTTGGCATTGTTTTCTGTGTTTGGTGGCGCAGAGTCACTCATCTATATGGTAACAGTGGAAGTTATTTTGGCATGAATTTTATGTGTTGGCACTTTGAAAATAAATTATAAGCAGAAGTGACTGTGCCTACCTGTGCTTAGTTCTGAGTGAGAGTGTGTATGGCACTGACTGGGGAAGGAGTAGGTGATGAGACGTCAAAGTATTAGTGCTAAGTTCAATTACTTTATTTATACAGATTCAATAATTTATATTTATACTGGTGTCAGCAGCATTTTGCCTGTCAGTAAGTTTCGGCTAGCTACTAAATTATCTAATGACTTATAAGTAACAAGAAATAGATAAAATAGGTTTAAAAGGGAGATAAATTATTTAAAGTTTCAAATAGATTGGAAGCGGACAATGTTGACAAAACACATAGTTAATATAATCAGTGATGGAGCTGTTTTGTAGACTAAATAGTTAGACTCTCTGTCATTGTACCTAAACTTAATAGATATTAAAGGAGTTCTGTGAGATGGGATGAAAAGAATGTCAAAGAATCCTTTGCTTGTTTAAGTATTTTTTTTGTCATTTATTTTACTCCCCAAATAGTAGTGACAGTCTTATCACTTGTCACTTGTCTTCCCATTGTTCATAGATTTGCTCAAGGGGGCCAGTAACATCTCCATTCATTGGTAATGAGATCCATTATTGTTCCTTTTTTTTGGCATATCGAATACACCAGGGGTAGCTTGCCAGGCTCTGCGGTGGCTCTGGGTTCATCTCAGGGACCATACCATCCTGAACATGCCTGATCTCATCTGATCTCGGAAGCTAAGTAGGGTCAGGCCTGATTAGTACTTGGATGGGAGACCGCCTGAAAATACCGGGTGCTGTAGGTGACAGTCCTACAAAAAAAAATCACAGAAAATAATATATTTCTTTCTTTATTAAAACTATTATTGTTGGCAACCTAAAAGGTCAATGTATCTGTCATCTCTACATTTCAGGGAGGAGGAATATGAAACTAGAAGAAGGAAAGTTGAGAGCTTCAGCATAGCACAGAAATATGGGGCTATTGTGGCAGATATTAGAAGGGAACAGTAGGACAGATATTAGGAGGGAAACTGATCAGAATTTGAAAACCAAGAGCAGTGTGGATAAAGTGAAGAACTTTTCACTTCTCGAAATATCAATATATATCATTTAAAAAAAGAGAAAGAATGTAACTTTCCATGATACAATGGTAGACATAGGAATTCATTGTCCCCAAATGCAGTTTCAACTGCTAGCTGTGTGACCTTAAGTATATGGTTATGATGGTGTCAAATGATAGTATAGAGGGTAGGGCACTTAAATTGCTTGAGGCCAGCCCATGTTAAATCTCTGGCTTCCCCTTTCATCCCCAAGTGCTGCCAGGAATGATTCCTGAGTGCTTAGCTAGGAGTAACCCCTGACAATTGCTGGGTGTGCCCCCCAATAAGGTTTAGGATTTAAATCTTTAGGGGTGCCAAGCACCATCCTGGAAGCTCTGTTGTTTGAGCCTGGCAGTTCTACTCCGTCCAGTGGTCATGGCCCCTAAGCCCGCAGCTACCCTTTGGATATTGTGACCTTTGACATCTGCTCTACTGTCTAAGGCTCAAATAATGGGTGTCCCCTTTGATTAATGACCCCATTATTCTCAGTGTTTAGTCTTCTTATAGCCAGTAATATTGTATTTCAATTTCTGAAATGAGTCTAAGTGACTGCCTAATTATCAAACTCAGTGTATTTTCTATATTCTTTCATCTATTTTTATTTTGTATTTATAGTTATTAACCTTCTTATTGTTGTCTTTTTCCTCTTTCAATTTTTCTTTTTTTTCATGGTGATTCTGGTTTTTTATTTTTTAATAAATATTTTAAAATATTTATGTTTTAGGGCCAGAGCGATAGCCCAACAGGTAGTGCGCTTGCCTTGCACGCGGCCAGCCTGTGCCGGCCGGGTTCGATCCCCGGCATCCCATATGGTCCCCTGAGCACCGCCAGGAGTAATTCCTGAGTGCAGAACCAGGAGAAACCTCTGAGCGCCACCGGTGTGACCCAAAGAGCAAAAATATATATATATATATATATATATATATATATATATATATATATATATATATATTTAAATATTTTATTATACCACTGTGAGATATACAATTACAAAGATGTTCATGTTTGGGTTTTGGTCACACAGTGTCCAGCATCCATCCCTCCACCAGTGCCCATTTCTCACCACCAATGTCCCCAATTACATCCCTCCTCCCCCTAGCCTGCCTCTATGGCAGGTTCGTATCTCTTTTTTCTCTTTCTCTTTCTCTCTCTTTCTCTCTTCCTTCTCCTACAATATTGTGGATTGTATACTCTCTTCCTTCTCCTCCAATATTCCTCCAATATTGTGGATTGTAATACATACACTTAGAGGTTATCATGTATACCTTTTTGCCTGTATTTAATGCTCAGTTCTAGGTTGGTATTTCAATTTTCTTAGGATAGTACTGTCTTCTTTTAATATCTGCCATTCCAACAGATCTCTTTAGAGATTTCTCTCACTTATCTTGTCACTAAAATTATATTTGTATGAAAGTTCTCCCTCCCTCCCTGTGTTCTCTCTCCTTCCTTCCTCCCTGCCTCTTTTCCATATGACTTTGACTTTTCAGTCTCCCTGAAAACCATTTTTTCAATTCAATAAGTATTTTTGCACCTCTACTTATTCACTAATACACTATACACTAATTCACTATGCACTAATTTGTACAAGGACATATGTCAGGGAATAGAGATACAAAGAATAATGTCAGTGTTTCTTGTCATAATATACTTCCAAATAATGGAAATGAGATGCACAAAGTGAGTATAATAAAATTTTATCACTTCCATAAAGAAAATATGATTAAGAAGTGATAAAGGAAGTAGAACTGTATTTGTTGGAAAAAATCAGAGTTATGTTTCAAATTAGTAATGCTTGAGTTGAAAGACAAATAGAATTTTATTGGGTTAGCACTTTGGGAACTTGATATTCTAGGAAAATGAAAAGGTATGCAGTGTTTTGTAGATGCTTCTAAGACAGTTATTTTCAGACAAAACATAACATCGAAACTCAGATTCAGTGAAGTTAAGAAAACATTTTACATTATGTTTACATTATGGAGGCATAGTATTTATCTTTAATCATTAGGCCAATTTAAAGATTAGAAAGGTTGCCATAGTCACTCAGGATTGAATTAGAAGAGGAATAGACTACAGGGGAAGTAATAGGCATAATATGTCACCTTTCTAGTAAGAGATGATTGACAGTAGACTCAGGGGGAAGTATACCAGAAAGAGAAGAAAGAAGTATCAGGATAACTTCATTACTCAAAATCTTATGAGGATATTAGTTCATTTCCTTTAGAATCCGACCTGAATTTTTTTGCTCCCGAAGCAGAAAACTGGCTTCTTATTTCACTGTAGGTCACTTAAACCAACAAGTGAGGCAAGTTTGGGTTGAGTTGATAGGTAAACTAAGTTCATCAGAGTACCTTCAACGCTGTTAAAGCTGTGCAACATGTCTGCCCACAGCGACACTAACCTTTGCATGGCCATAGGTGCACTCAAGGTCACCATGATAAACAAAAGAAAACACTTTGTGGGATAGCATGCAGAGCCTCACACGCAGCTTGGAGAACTGGAACTCGGCTTTCCCCTAGCTCAGCTGACCATGAGGCTCCAAGGAGGACAGATGGGTTTTGGGAGTGGGCCCATCACGTCTGAGGGGTCCTGGAAGCAGCTTTATGAGACTTGCCCACCAGATTAGCTGTCATTTTTGCTGTCCAGATGCTGCAGCACATCAGAGCCCGCCCTGGAGGGACGCTGACCTCAAGACCAGATTAACAGAGCAAAACGAGTTCAAGCCCAGGTAGGCAGCTCCCAGAAGCAGGAATTACTGGGAATTCGTCCAGATGGAGCTGGGGTCTCCCCTTCCCCTCTCTATTTTGTCTGAGCCTGGTAGCCCCACCCAGAAGCTGCCCTGGGGCAACCAGCCATTGCATGCTGAGCCTCAAACACAGCTGGGAGAACTGGCACTCGGCTCTCCCCTAGCTCAGCTGACCATGTGGCCCCCAGGAGGACAGATGGGTTTTGGGTATTGGCGCATCTCCTCTGGGGGTCCCGGAAGCAGCTGGAAGACTCTCCCACCACAGTAGCCACCATTTTCACTGTCCAGACGCTGACCATGAGGCCCCCAAGTCGCACGGCAGCTTGCGGCCGCGCGAGTCCATCAAACTAGTGGAAACAGTTATGTCCTTTAATGTACTGCATTCTACGATGTGTAGGAAAGGTAGGCGGGAGAGAGAGATGAGAGGAGAGAAAAGATATACAGAACCTGCCAGGTAGTTGGGGTGTGGGAGGGGGAGGGACATTGGTGATGGGAGATGGGTTCGGGTGGAGGGATGGGTGTTGGAACACTGTAGAACCAAAGCTCGAGCATGAGCATCTTGCAATTGTATGTCTAAAAGTGGTGTAATAAAATTTTAAAAAAAGAAAACACTTTGTGAGGTGGAGAAATATTTTTTACTCTTCATAATCAATGCTTTATGAGTCTTTGGAATAGGAGGCATCATTCTTGTCTTCTGGGACTAGGAGCTGTAAAGAGTCATATTTTATAATGCTATTCTATACATAATGTATAAATTTATATTTCAGTAATAATTCCATGTGATCTCCTGAGAAGACAGGGAAAAGAAATAGATACCTTTGTGGGCTTCTTTTCCTTTTCTGTTTTGAACTGAATTGTTCTTATATATTGAGATGTCTTGATATCTCTTCCAATTTATAAGTTCTTAAAAAAACATTTTAATGTCCTGAAAAATGACAGTTACTAATCAATTGGGGAACTAGTAGAAGTAACTTAGAAGAAAAAAAGTCACTCCTATTATAGAACCACTGCTCTCTATACATGACCTTCAGCTGCTGCTCCACAGATGTAGAAGGACCAAAAACCCTGGTGTGCCATGTGGTTATAACTGCCAATCTGTGAATCATTATGCATGACAGGTGCCGGTTCACAGGTGTGAAAATCCTGTAGAATGCTGCCCTATCATCATGTTTTTCAATTCTTAAAGTACATAAGAATCGCCTGAACCTTATTCAAATGCCAATTTAGATGTACTAGTTTTGAGCTGAAGAAATAGCAAAGAGCGCTTCCCTGGTATGTGGCCAATATAGATTCAGTCCTTAGCCCCAAGTATGCTCTCCAAGCACTGCCAGGCTCAGGTTCAAGCAAAGAGCAAGGAATAGCCACTGAGCACTGCCAGTGTACCCATCCCCTACCCCATACTTTCCAAAAATACCCTATTCAGTAGGTCTTTAAGGAAGATTCTGCATTCCATCAAATCCCCAGGTGGTTATGCTGCTGCTCCTGAGAGAGCACTTTGAGTAATGGATTCTTCACAGATCCTAGCTTTGCTTTCCCTACAGACCTTGCCACTACACCTGAAGAAGCCTGAAGGGCTGCAGAGAATCAGGAACTCGCCTCACCTTCATAGCAAGATGACCACAAGCAGAGACACCCACTCTCCAATTCTGTATTCCATGCTTTACAATCAGTCACATTTGTTGGTGGCTAGAATACACAGCAGTAAATTAACTCAAGATGCATCTCAAATGTACTGTGTCACCCCCAGAAACTTTGGTTTGGTGACATGGTAGAGGCCTGGAGTTGCTCATATATCAGCCAAACCACTTTTCACCCATATGGCGCAGTTCAGAGGACACAACAGTGAATAGGGCCAGGTGTTCTCTGCTTTGTTTGTGGATATATGTGTACCTCACCCATCCACTCACACAGGGTTTCCTTATTTGGTTCTTCCCTCTGGAAGGAGAACATTCATTTTTTAATGAAATATGATCAAAAATGCTCTATTTGGTTCCAGTTGTGTGTCTGAGTATATGTAATTGTGAATTCTTCAAAAAATCTTGACAACTGGCTTTGTTTACTTAGAGTTGACACTAACTTATGATTATGATTTGGAGCAAAATAAAAAGAAACCTATTCTATGACTGCATTTATTTGCTTGATATAAATATATATATCACTTGATCACTTGAATCCCGTTATTCATCGATTTGCTCCAGCGGGTGCCAGTAACATTTCCATTGGACCCTATCACGTGCCAATGTAGCCCAATGGCATCTGGTTGATTCAGGAATATGAAGAGCCTCAAACCGTTCCTTCAGGGTCTTGACAAGGAAGTCTGACCATCTTGTAGGTGGGCAGCCACGTGATCTTTTGACATCCCGTGGGATCCAGTCGGTAATGGCTCTAGTCCAGCGGTTGTCTCCAAATCGCATTACATGTCCAGCCCATCTGATTTTCGATGCCTTGGCAAACGAGACAGCATCCCTGATTCTGGAATAGCGATGGAGGTCGGAACTCCGATTCCTTCTCTCACTTGAGTGAGGCGTGATACTCCAAGCATAGTTCTTTCGATTCCTCTCTGGGAGATCCAAATAGCATTCTCATCCTGCTTTCGTAGGGCCCAGGTCTCTGAGGCGTATGTTAATGCAGGGAGAACGGTGGAGTCAAAGAGATGTGCCCAGAGCCGGAGGTTCTTTGTCCTTTTAGCTATTTCTTCGATGCCTTTGAAGGCATTCCATGCCGCTCTCTTCCTCCTGCGCAGCTCAGGTTTTAGGTCTTTCATCATGTTGACTTCTTGACCTAGGTACTCATAACTGCTGCATTCAGAGATGTTTGTTCCATATATATTTATGGAACATAAATATATATACACATATATTATGATACCAATATCCAAGGTCAGGCAAAACATAGATCAGGAGGTCTTGTCAACAGGTGGAATCTACCACAAACGTGAGGGAGTCAGAGGTTATGTAAGACAGAGAAGGGAACAGTGTGCTAATCGTCAAAAATGATAATACCAGCCCAGAACTGAGCATTGAATATAGGCAAAAGATACACCTGATAACCTCTAAATGTATGTGTTGCAATCCACAATGTGTAAGAGAAGGAAGAGAAAGAGAGAGAGAGAGAGAGAGAGAGAGAGAGAGAGAGAGAGGAAAGAAGAAGAGATAAAGAACCTGCCATACAGGCAGGCTAGCGGAGGGGGGGAGGTTTGGGGACATTGGTGGTGGGAAATGGGCACTGGTGGAGGGATGGGTGCTGGAACACTGTATGATCAAACACCAAACATGAACATCATTGTAATTGTATATCTCATGGTAGTATAATAAAATATTAAAAATAAATAAATAAACAATTAGGGGTTTTTAAACCTAAAAAGAAGAGAAAACCTATTCTAAAACCCCAAACTGGGATTCCTATCCAGAGCATTATTTCCCATTGAATAAAATATTTACAAGGGCACCATCTGTTAAACCATCAATTGTGGATACGGTGAGATGAAGCTCTGATTAAATTCCCAAAGAGGTTATTGAGAGCTCTTTATTTCAGGCCCTGCACCTCTGTGGTGAGGATAGAGTCTAATGCTATTTGTAGATCCATCCATCTATCCTCAAGTCTCAAGGAACCTGGATAGGTTTAAGTATGTTCTCCTAAAAAGTCATCCCAACAAATCTAATTCCTTCAAAATAGTACAGTTGGGCATATCATTGTCTTTGATGATATATGCTAGTTTTAATCCAAAATAGACCCTTCTTTAAACATAGAAAATTGTTCCTGGTAACACACAAACTTCATTGGTCTTCCTAAACCATGGTGAGCCTGTTGTGACCATTTTGGTTTCCACTGCTTCTTTGCCCCAATCCTGGGTTCCTTTAAATTTTATAAGAAACTCATAATCATGGTAACGTGAATTCATGTTAGGGTAATGGATTTGAAATGCCACTGTTTAACATCAGATGGCCTCTCTGAATCTAGTTGTCACTGGTCTAATGAACTTCTTGTTACACTTACCTTTTAATGCTGGTATGGGAGCGAGAGAAGTCATGAGATGAGGGGAATTTGCTTAGTGCCTATTTGCCCTGAATGGGCCCTACCCCTCATGAGTTAATTCTGGAGTATCAGGGGTGCTAAGTGCCCCTGTGGTTACCCCACCAACCCTACCTTTAACTTTTTCCCATTCTTTTTCTTGACTTCTTCAGGAAGGATGTCTTTCCCTGAAGCATATTTGAAGACCCCTTTAATTTGAAGGTGCATGTCCCAGAGCTGACTAATAGGTATCTCTGATGAGTCACTGAACTCTAGTTGACCCAAGTAATTTCATAGAAATCCAGTCAATTTTGAAGTAGAACATTTTCTCAGGCACTGCTCAGGGGACACAGGGGGGTGACTTCTAGGAGTTTTCAGCCAATCAAACTGTCAGTTTAATACTGTGGCCCAAGGAAACAGCACTGCTCGGGCCCCACAGTACCAGTGACCACAAGAATGACATCCAAGCATGCTTGAGAAATCCCCAAAGCTATACCTGGCAATGCTCAAGAGGCCATGTTGTGTCAGATATCAAACGGGGTTGGGTACATGCCTTGCTCATACTGTCTTAACTCCTGTTTTATTTTCCTGCCCCCTCCAGTCATTTTTTTTAATCAGTGTGGAAAGAGCTAATGTTAAATTCCTTTCAGGACTACAGCTGAAATAGAGACCAAGAAAGAACAGGCTCATACCAGCATAAAGCATATAATCTAAGGATTGGCTTAAAGCAGATTCATACCAACTCCCCATTCTTTCCTGTTGGCATGAGCTCAGGTGCTGATGCTCTTGAAGGACCATCCTAGCCATCATGTCACATCATCTAGAAGGAGTCCATGCGGGGCAGGCTGGCCTAACTATGCTCTGTCAGCTCTTTTGATGACAACTGAACCCGGCTAATCAGATGCTGTCTCCAACCAGATCTCCAGCTAACCAGATCTCCTCCCAGATCTATGACACTTGCAGAAAGCTAGGTCCCAGGGCTGCAATTTAGGAGAGATAAACATCTTACATTCTCTTTCAGTTTAAAAAAAAGCTCCCTCTGCCCACTTCAGCTGGAACATCTTATTTAAAGTTCATTCCCAAGGAGACAAGGGTGTTGATGGCTAATTTCTCTAAATGAGCAAAGACTCCAGAGGCCCCTTGCACTTGGCTAACAGCTGTAAGGGTTTCTAGTCCATCTGTTGGAATCCTTCTGGGCCTGATTCTACCTCTGTGTGGAGGACCATCACGGAGAGCTGCCAGCAGCACTGCATCCTTTCTTGCTTGTTCCACGGAGAGTGTGGTGCCAGCTGCCAACTCTTGTAGTCAGAGCCCATTGGTGTCTATTTAAGCGTACACAGTGAAGTCCCTGCAGGGCAAGTTTGTTGCTCAAAGAAGTTATTTTACAGTATTAACAAATAATGCTGTGATAACATTCATTGTACATAAATTGCTACTTTGCTTATAATTGTTATATATGTTGTATTTGGATAGTTGGATATAATTATTTATATATAATTGGGTATATATAATTTATTGGATATATAATTATATTAGAATATATAGGATATATAATTATATTAGGATAATTGGTTTTAATTGGATAAATTGTCATAAGTGGAAATACTGTTCTATGATATGTATATATTTTATATTCTATCAGTATGTTTCCCCTAATGCTATAATTGTCACTATATTTCTTTTATTTTCTAGTTGTCTTTTCAACGTCCACCATCTTTTCTTTCTTTTTTTTTTATTTTCCCCACTCTCTAATTAATTTATAAAAGCCCTTTTTTGGGGGGGTGGCACTAGCTTTACTTAGCACTTATTCCTGAATCTGCACCTGAAACACTCATGGTGGCTCAGGGGAACTTTTGTGGTGCCAAGGAGTTGAACCTTAGTCTGCCACATTCAAAGTTAGTGCCCAACCACTGTACATGGCAAAGGCCACTTGTAAGAGGTTTAGGATGCATTAAATTCATGAACTGATTTTTTTTGTTTTGATAAAGTCCAAACAACAAAATGGAGCATTTTAATCCTTTGTATGTATATCATTCATTGTAAATCTCCAGGTTTATGTTTCTGGACTGAAATGCTTTAGCCATTGTGCACCTACTCCTCACTCTCTCTACTTTTCTGCCCCCTGGACATTATTTCACTTCCAGCTATGAATTTGACCAGTAAATACTTCCATTTAGGTAGCCTTGTGTGATATCTCCTTGTTTGTTTATTTGGTGTTTTCACCTAGCATGATGTTTTCAAAGCTCTTTTTTTTTAGTATTGTCATATTTTCATTCCTTCTTAATGCTTAACAAATAGGGTATGGGATAAACTCTTTTTTATTTATTGGGTCTATTATTGAATTCAGGTTACTTCCACTATTTAGAGTCTATTTTGAATACTGCTGCATTGGGCATGGGTATACATGCATAATAATTTTAGTCGTAAAAATTCTAAAAAAATGTTATCAAGTAAAACTTAGTAGCCATTTT
>JAJIBD010033705.1:0-25923 GCA_021461705.1 Cryptotis parvus | reverse complement strand
CTGGTGGAGGTACTGTAACAATGTATGACTGAAACCCAATCATAGAATATCTTTGTAATTGTATATTATATTATTTGGTACAAAAAAGTTTAAAAATAATAATAATACAATAAATTAGTTAAATCATATTAAATAGTAGAATACTACTATTCCATCTGCCCTCTCAGAGAGAGCCGGCAAGCTACCAAGAATCTTTGCCCACACAGCGAGCCTGTATAACTGTCCATCTCATATTTGATATGAAAAACAAGTAAAAACAATGGATTTCGCATCAAATCCCGGGTTAGTTTGTCGTAAATATGTATGTAGCAAAAAGCATGATGCAAGCGGAGAGGCTTTCGATAAATCTCAGGGCCAAACTCAGCCTGCCAAAATGAAGTGCCAGTGACTGGGGTAAATGATCTGGCAGATTTTCAACCGGCGTGCACGCCGTGGCATTGGAAGTTAATATATTGAGCAACTGATGCTGCATGGGCAAAAGATCGGGTGCAACATCATTGGTCTGACTAAGACACAAGAAGGCATCAATCACATCATGCTGTTTTTTGAAGTCGACTTCAGGAGAATATTCCTCAGAACATGGCTTAAAAAGAGGCGCGCCGGTAGTGCGGTGGTCCTCGCCTCAACACAACCTGGCCATGTTATTAAAGAATAGATTCATTTGAGTGCCTATCAAACCGAATCTGACCATTACAATTCCAAGAGAGTGGTTACTACCGGCAATTTCTATCTTTGCCAGCACACACCAACATCCACCCATAAAGAGAAAAAAATTGAGAAATTGAGAAATTCTACATGAAACTGTAGTTCTATAAAGATTAAATTTCTTGAAAGATCTATATTTGGTGACCTTAATGCCAAGATAGGGACCGAAGATCGGTCGAATAACTCCACACATATGGACCTGCATTGCCTGTGAATGGAAATTTGAACAGAGCATGTAGGAGAGACTATCTGAGTTCAGGTCAAGCGTCCATCAAGACTCATTCATGATAACTCACAGTTCCAGAAGGGCTGAATCAGGAGATTGGACATGGTACTCTCCTCCTGGTGGACAGTTCTACAATGAAATTGACCACATCATATTCTAATCGATGAGCCTTGCCTGACGCCTCTGTCAGTCTCCAAATTTCCAAACAGGATTGGACCAATTATCTCCCCAGTCAAAATTGCCACTTTACAGAACAGGGAGAAAAGGAGCCAAAGCTTTTAAGAATGAGATTCCAGAATGACCACCAACTGGGAACTCTTGGCACCATTGTGGCAACATGTAAGATGACATCATTGACGAGATCAACAAAGAATACAACCGACTGGTCTATTACCTCCAGGATTGTGTGTAGCAAGGCAGAAAGGGAAAGCTACAAAGCCGCCTGTGTTCAAAAACTTCGAGCCATTTGCCAATGTGGCAAGGCGTGAGCCCCTCAAAAATCAGATGGTCTGGACATGTAGTGCGATTGGAGACAACTGCTGACTAGAATCATTACTGACTGATCCCACACCGGTCAAAGATCACGCGGTCGCCCACCTATAAGAGATGGCCGACTCTTCAGCAGGACCCTGAACCAACGGTTTGAGGTTCTTCTTATTCCTGAAGCAAGCAGATACCATTGGGCCACTGGCATTATGTGAGACACAAATGTGAAATGTTATTGGTGCCCACTACAAATCAACGAATAACGGATGCCAAGTGATTAAGCTGATATTAAATAGTAGTAGTAAACAAACACTGGTGAAAGGAAGGGTGCTGGTATTATTATATGACTGAAAAACCCAATCATGCACAGTTTGTAACCTCGTATTCTCACTGTAGTTCTAATAAAAAATTAAATTAAATTTAAAAAGAATACTGTCTATCATGGGTTTGTTATAGCTAGTCTTTACTGGGTTTCCAGAAAGGTTTCATCTGCTCCTATTTTTTTGAGTGGCTTTATTTTAAATGTGGATGTTGTATCTTATCAAAAAGCTTTTTTCTGCAACAATTGATATGATCATATGATTTTTAGCTTCCTTTACTGATGAGATGGATTGTGTTAACTGATTTCTGGAATATTGAGTCACCCTTACATCTCTGGTAAAAATCCCACTTGATCATGATATGACTGTTTTTATATGTGTTGGATTTGTTTTTCTAAGACGGGGTAAAAGATATTATATCAGTTAATTGCGATTGGGCTAAAGTTATCAGTTTTATAAATGTCTCCCTGCTTAGGTATCAGTATAATGTTAGCTTTTAGAGTTATTAGGAAGAATTCTACTTATTTGATATTTTGAGAGAGTGTAAGAATCAACAGTAGTAAGTCTTTTCTGAGAAGGACTTGCAGAACTCACTTATCTGATCTTGAGTTTTATTTTTGTGAGATTCTGTATTACTGTTTTATTTTCTTGTGATTGGCCTGTTCAGACACTCCTGTTTCCTCTGTTGAGTTTTGGAAGATTACATGTTTCTAAAAATCTGGTCCATTTTTACCAAGTTCACGAACTAAATGTAGATTTGTTCATATGCTCTTATGTCTTGTATTTCTGGAGCATCTTGCTGTAATTTATGCTCTTTTTACTTATAATTCCATTTGAGTACTTTCACTTTTTTTCTCATGGGTCTAGCCTGAAGTTTGTTTTTTTCATTCATTATTATTTCATTCATTATTTCAAGCAACCAGTTTCTGGTTTCATTGATTCTTTTTTTTTTTTTTGCATTGCTTCGGTGGCTTCTATATCATTGATTTGTACTCTGTTATTTTTTATTTCCTTCCTCTGCCTAGTCTTTAGAATTGCTTCTTTTTTAGTTCTCAAAATTTTTGAGCCATGCATTTAGGTTGTTGGATTATCTTTTCTCCTCTTTTCTAATGTAGATCTCTGTTGCAAGTGAGCTTCCATTTAAGTATGGCTATTGCTGTTTCCTATGTATTTTGATAACTAGTCATTATATTTTATCATTTTATCATTTATCAAGCAATTCTCAAGCAATTCTTTTATCTCTTCCTTTGATTATCTCCTTGATCCAACTTGAATCTGGTAGCATTTTGTTCAGTCTCTGGGTGTTAGAACTTTCCACATCTTTTTTTATGATTAATTTCTTTAGTCTCTGTCGCATTGTAATGTAAATAGAATAATTGTTAAGTTATGTCTGTGAATTTGGTCATGCTTCTGTCATCTGTTCTGTAATATATATTTATCTTGGAGAATGTCCGCGGTCATCAGAGGTAAATGTGGGTTTACGCCTAAGGACATAAGGCCCTGCATATCCCCTAGTCGCAGCTCTTTTATGACTTCATTTAGGTCTTTTATGCTTTTACTGATGTTCTGTCCAGTGCTGGCAGTTGAGTGTTGAGCAGCCCCCAATACTATCATGTTTCCACCCATATAAATCTTTAGGTTTGTAAGCAAAAGCTTTATAAATTTTAAGTGGATCCTGGGTTATTTGGTGTGTATGTTAAAGTTAGTATTTATTGTTCCTTTAACAAATAATTACTGTCTATCCCTTATCTCTATTTGTGGACTTTATGTTAAATACTATTTGTTCTCAAATATAGTTGTTCAGACTTTTCTGTTTACTATTGCCTTGTATTATTGTTTCTTGTCATATACTTTGAGCCTGTGTCTATCCTGTGATTTTGAGGTAAGTTTCTTATAAGCAGTAAATGGATGGATTTTGTTTTAATCCATTTCCATCACTCTCCATTTCTTGATAACTTTAGAATTCAGTCCATTGATGTTGGCAGAAATTACTAATAAAAGCTTGTGTTCGGTAAACATTGCAAGTCATTGCACAAAGTGTGGGGTTGTTGCTTCCAGAATTGGTTGTTTAGTTTCTGTAAATGTTCTTTATGTATTTCTGTTTCAGGACACCTAAGAGCTCAGATCTTGCCTGGATTATCAGTCCATTGGTGGTGAGGGGTTAAAGGGTGGAGGGTTAAACCTCTCACTCCTGGGCGGTATTTCTGTTGATGTTTCTCTTTAGGTCTTTAGGCGGCTTATAGGCTGATGCTCTTCTTTTAGTATGTTGCACAAGATTAGCGTCCTCTCTTGGTGTGTTTATTTCCTAAAGGGGTAAGTAACCTGTCCTCACTCTCAAAGGATTCGTGTTGAAATTGGTGCTGAAATATGCTGAAACCCAGTCATGAATAACTTTGTAATTTCAAGGTGACTATATCACTGTATCACTGTCTTCCCATTGTTCATCGATTGCTCGAGTGGGCACTAGTAACATTCCATTAGTCCTGTCACAAGCAAGTGTAACCTAAGGGCATCTACTTGCTCCAGTGAGAGGAGGAGTCAGAAACTATTCTTCAGGTTATGGAACTGAGGTCCATAATAATTACTAGTTTTGGCATAAAAGTAAATAAACAGGTAGCTTGCCAGCGTACCGTGGTATAGTCTCAGTAGAAGGTTCTCAACTCGAGCATTTACTGATGAAACTTAGAGGGGGAAGATTATGTTTCTTGGATGGAGCTTTGAGGAACTATGGAGAATGGATGTTGAGAATGACTGACTGCATGATGTGTGTTTGCTCTGGCTTCTTGCTAGGCTAACTGGTATCAGTTAGAAACTGTCTAGAACTGTCTACTATGTATAAATGTGAAAGATCCTGGGGAAGAACCTTATGCTAAATTCATTATCTAAGAATATCATGCGCCCCCGCACCAAGGAAGCCTGGGAATGGGCATGTGGGCCTCCTCTTCCAGGGCACGGCATGGAGGTGGAGGAAAGGGCAGGGCCAAAACTCCACCCGAGTCCGGCCAGCGTGGTCTCTCCCCTGCCCACTACCCTGGGAGAGCAAACCCCTTGAGCAATGTTGGAATCCGCCAGGATGGCTGAGCCTCACCGGGAGGTCAGCTCCATGGGTTGCTTTCCACATGGGGCCGGCCGAGCACTCAAGCTGTGGGTCTGTTGGATGGGTCTGGATCTCTTCGGGGTTGCAAATTAGCTGAGTCTGGTGTGGGTGGGTCTCTCTCTCTCCGGGGGTTTATAGGCTGATGCCTTTTTAGTATGTTGCTAAGATTAAGTCCTCTTGGTGTGTTTATTCTTAAACCAGTAAGTAAACTGTCCTCACTGGTGGGTCTGATTAGGTGTTGAAATTGGTGCTTGAAATATGCTGAAACCCAGTCATGTATAACTTTGTAATTTCAAGGTGACTAAAAGAATAAAATTTGAAGTAATGTCTATTCCTGCTTCTTGTTATTTTATTTTAGCTTGATATCTGTTTGGGTTGTTACAACATTGCGCCTTTAGGTACATTGATCTGTATGATGACCGCGTAATCTTTTTATCAGAGCTGGTATTTATTGTTATGGATTTTAAACAATATTAATTGTTAATAATTATAAAATACTTGAACATTCAAGCATTTTAAGTATGTCTTTAAGCATTCAAGTATGTTCTTATAGGCAGGAGAAAATTAGGGTTTTATTTCCTCTTCACCCAGTTGTTCTGCTTTTTGATAGAAAATTCATTTTAATGATATTTAGAGAAATTAAATTTGTATTGATGCAGCAAACATTCTTCTCGCTTATTTGAGAATAATTTGGTTGTTCCTCACTAAGCCTGAGATAACTTCTTGTTGGGTAGAGTGTTCTAGGTGATTCCCTCTAAGAGCCTCTGCATCTGCCCTGATTTGCCTCCCTGCAGGTCACTTCAGAGACAGGAGTGGAAGCTTAATGCAGTTTATCTAACCATGCATTCTGTACTCAGTTGGCATAAATATTCTCTCATGCTACCACAATCATCGGGACTAGCTAGATCTTACCAGCATATTTGCCTGACCTCATTGAAACTCTAAGTAATTAGACAAGAGAGAAATGCTGTTTGCCTCCAAGCAAGTAAGCATGGCTCTCTGATAACGCAGAAAGGCAACTTAAAATAAAAACTATTGTAAAGAGGAGACTTTCGTGGAAGGCTCGGAGAAGTATTTAGAACTGGCATTAGGTATAGTCTTTGTACAGAGGCATGCCATCTGTGAAACCCCCTTCTACCAGTTATAAAGTTAATCCAGGCAGATTCTGGCTCAAGACATTATCATCTAAATGGGTGTACCCAGTGGAGGCTTGGAGAAATTACCTGAGGGCATCGACCCTCACACTTTCCAGCGTGCGCGGAGGTCTCAAGTTGCTGTAGGGGACAAACTAACCTGCTTCCTCTCTTGTTTCTCTTTTTTTGGGTTCTCTTTTGAGCCTGCACTTTCTTGGGAGTCTTGTCTTTGTCTCCTTTTCAGGGCCTTAACACGTGGTGACTCGCATTCATTAAACCATATGTGGTTGGGGCTCTAGCTGGGAATCCGCTAATAGATTTTTCCTATTGCTGATTTGTATGCCTGAACTCGTGGATAAGTAAAGCATTTTAAAACCTGGAGCCGGATTCCTGAGCTTTGATTCTTGAGTTTTCATCCATTCCCGCCTGCCTTTGGAGGTAGAAGGGAACTCGCCTCCTGGTACTGTTAGTAACCTCGGGCAGCTTCCCGACATATTTCTATCTGAGCTGGTTTAGTTATAGCAAATGCTGTCTTCTCTTGCTTGTGTCGAGAGAATGTTTTATCCTTCCTCCCATATAAATGAGGCTTTGCAGGTTGTGCACCTGAGGCTGCATTCTTTTTCAGTGAGTAATTCCAGAGTATGTCTATCCACTCTTTTTTTTCCCTTCTGTACCGCTTCATATGAGAAATCTGTTGTCATTCTTATGTTCTCTTACAGTTAAGATTTCTTTTTCTCTCTCTAGACTACCACTTTAAGATGTCTGTCCTATTTAGATATTGCTATTTTGTATTTACTGTATGTCTTGTGGCATTGTTTTGCTTTCATTTTTGCTTAGTAGTCTTTGGGCCTCCTGATTCTTCTAGTTTGTCTCCTTGTAAAGAGGGGTGATGTCCTCAGCTATGATCTCTCTCTCTTCCATTTGTTCTTCCCCTTGCTGCTTTCCTCTCCATCTGGTCTTCCGAGAATTCAGAGATCATCTTGTTGTTATATAAGCGCACCTTACATTATCTTCCATTCTAAAGTTTCTTCTTTGCAAGTTCCCTATAGATGCTGGCTGGTATTTGTATTCAAGTTTTAAAATATTGCTACCCACACACAAGCATTATGGCTGCATAAGCTCTCTTCTAGTTTCTTTAGCATTTCTAAAGCATTTGACTCATAAATTATTTCTTTGAGTTGTTCAAATTTCATCTGGTTATGGCTTGATTTCACTGGTAAGTTCTTGCACAATTATACTGTACAAAGTGTAAGGGAATATGCTTATTTCCATGTCCTCATCGAAAGGACCTCCTAGTGCGTTTTAATGGGCTTGAACGCTTGCCTGGATTTCTTAGTTCTGCCTTGATGGAGTGTGTTCCTTAGTCTCCCCATTGTTCTTTGAGTTTTGTGTGGTTAATGTTGGATATTTAGATTCCTAGTCACTTTACAATCCAAATGCTCAGGTTTTTGTATATATAGGTTACTTGAGTACTGCTGTTGCCTCGATTATTTCCTTTAACTTGTAGTGCTATTAGACTATGACAAAAGGGATTGAACTAATTACTTGTTTGGTTGACTGAGGTATAAGGTGTCAAAGTGATTGTGTTCAGTATCCAAATATGATTTGTGTTCGTCTAGTAACAATCTCACCTCAATCTCTGGTAGTTTCTAGCTCACAGTGATAAAACAGGCTATGTCTGATCCCTGTGCCTAGAAGCACATATCTGGCTTCCTGCAGTGAATAGAGCTGATGTCAGAAAGAGCCAATAAGCATCTGATCTCAAATAGATATCAATATTTAAGAAGTCACTTGAAGTGAGCTCTGATTTGCAATATTAGATGATTGCACAAAAACATTGGTGTGACTTTGAGAATTTAGTCTGTTGAATTTTTCCTCAATTATATGATAGTCAATATATTATAACTAAATAAGTTAGTAAATAAGTAAATGCACCTAAATTATTTGAGAAAACTCCATCAAATCATCATTTCTGGTAATAAATAAAATGGACAAATAAGTTACCCTGTAATATACCATTCTTTGCTTGCTTTTGTTGTTGTGAGAGCAAAAGTTCCCAAACTTATTTGGATTACTTAACTTTCTGTGGGATTAATAAAGCAAGCAACATTCCTCTCAGAAAGCACACACCAACTTGCATGAGAGATTGGTTTTGTTCCCTGGATTATTCCCAAGTTGGCAGTATTGTCAGGTTTGACACACTGATCAGGCATAATATTTTTTAATGATAAAAATGATTGTCTCTTATTTTGAAGATTTTTTGATTTCAAATAATGAACAGGAATTTTTATGTCAATCATATAGCAATACATTGACCTTGATATATATTTAAATAGTCACATGATATAGTCTATGATGCAATCGAATTAATATCACACATTTTATTCTTAGCAATGGTTTACTCAGTGATAGCAATTATGTTATCTTGAATACTTACCTATGTATCTTTTGATGCAGTGAGGTGCAGTATTTTAACTTAATGAGTTTAGGGGCCACAGAGATTCCACAGAGATTAAATCACATGTTTTTCTTATGCTTGACCCTTAGGTTTGATAGTCAATACCATACTAACCCCTTAGCATCATGGATAATGGCCCTGAACATAGAGAACCAGGGGAAATTCTTGAAGTTTGGTGCTCCCTCTCGAATCAAAACACAAAATATTTTATGAGGTCTAGCTTATATTGGCCGAAAACTGATATATTTAAGAGAGCTGGAAACTCTAACTTGAGGAGTCAAGATCATAAATACGAGAGACTGGTGAAATCATTTAGGGTTTAGGTGCTTGTCTTACATCCCTTGGCCATCTGGTTTAATTCCTTATGAGAGTATTGATCCCGGAGCATTAAGGACCACTCCTGAGCAGAGCCAGGAGGTGTCTGAACACTTGATGAAGTCCCAAAATCTCAGCCCCCTCCATACATACACATGAGTTTGAGATGTTGAAGATTTATTTTCATGTATATATCATGAAGACTGAAAGCGGATCATATGTCGATGGAACTAAATATTGTAAATATTTTGAGAAAAATGTGGTGCTTACAGAAGATTGAGGACTGAATCTCAGTGGCTATCCAGCAAAATAAAAGAATAATAAAACAGCATAGGTGATAAAGCAGGAAGAATCGGAAAGATAAAGAAAGATCAGTGGTAAATTAGTGAAATAATGAAAACTAAATGGTTACAGTCACTGGATTTATGGTCTAATAAAACACTTGGTAGCCTCTAAATAGGATATTTTCAACTTTATTTCTGAGAAGACCTAATGTATACCAAGTTACATATCTGAATCTTACATATAAAAATAACATATACGATACATCTTTCTGAGATATTTATATTTCTGATAACTGAAGAAAGTCTAGAGAGAAAGTCCTGAACGTAGGTGGGAAGTTGGAATTTGATTCTGAGAAGACTGCTTTGTCCCTGGGTGAAGTGAACACTAGAGGGCCAGGTTAGGTGATAGTGGAAAACAACTCAGTGCTGTTTGAGCCTGGTGCCTCAACTGGGTATCTAAGATGCTCTCTAAGCTGTCAGCTTCTGTCTTATGAGCTGATATGACCCTAGAAAGAAAGATCCATGGGGACATATAAAACCAAAACACAGAGTTTAATTCTAAGGATAACAACCTTTTTTGAGACTGCCAGAGCTAATGAGTGAACATAACTGGATTTCAAAAATTGTCTCATAATATAGTGATAATTTAAGGCATAATAGCAACAAAAAAGAAATCCAAAATGAATTAGCGGAGTCTCATACGTAGGGTGAAATAGCCTTTAATTGGATTCTATTGTTTTGAGCATGTGTGAGGATCTGGATAAAAAGCTGAAGCTTACCTTTGCTCCATTACAGGATCAGGAAATAAAACACTCTAAGTTACAGGGCTGAAGCGGGCCAGCAGTAGGGCATTTGCTTTCAGGCCGCCCCTGCCGGCTTGGGTACGATCCCTGGCATCCCATATGGTCCCCCTAGCACCGCCAGCAGGTAGTTCCTGAGTGCAGAGCCAGGAGAAACCCCAGAGCATTGCTGGTGCTTGACCCGAAAACAAAAAAAAAAAAAAAAAAAAAAGCCACTCTAAGTTACTTGTTTATAAAAAAAAGATGGTGAGATAGCTTCATAAGGACATAAACAAAATGCAAAGTAACAATAACCATTTACCTTACAAGATCATGCATATTTCAGTCATTTAAATTTTTAAAATTGTCAATTATTAAAGCAAAGACTATTCCTGATAATCCTTAGTAATTGGAACCTATGAATTAGATAATTTTACTTTTTTTAAAATACTGTAATATTTGACACCTCTACTATTGGGTGTGAATTAAAGAGTGCAGTTTGATTCATTTCTTTATTGGTATTTAAGCAAAACTGAACAGGTTATTTTCTTAGAAAAGAAATGGATTTCATGTTTACAAGTAATAGTTTTTACTAGATTTTTAGTCTTATATTGTTCATAATCCAACTTCCCTCAAAGTCCCCAGGTTCTCCTCGCCCAGTTTCTTCCTTAAAAGCACATTTTATGGCTAATTTTACATTTTGGGCTGATCTTCACCATGACTCTGTGGTTTAGATTTGCAGTACTAAGCCTCTACACTACCGAATGTGGCCCGGATGTCTCCTGACCTCATCCCTGTTTTATTCATATCCTTCCTCTTCTTTCTTTCTCTTTCTTTCTTTCTTTCTTTCTTTTTTCTTTCTTTCTTTCTTTCTTTCTTTCTTTCTTTCTTTCTTTCTTTCTTTCTTTCTTTCTTTCTTTTTTTCTTTCTTTCTTCCTTCCTTCCTTCCTTCGCTTCCTTCCGCTTCCTTCCTTTCCTTCCTTCCTTCCTTCCTTCCTTCCTTCCTTCCTTCCTCCTTCCTTCCTTCCTTCCTTCGCTTCTTCCCTTCCTTCCTTGCTTCCTTTCTTCCTTTCCTTCCCATTCTTCCTTCCTTCCTTCCTTCCCCTCACTTCCCTGTCTGTTTGTCTGTCTTTCTGTACACCTCTATTTCTTCTTTACTTCCTTTTTATTTTTCATTGAGACCAAGGATATGTCCAGTATTTTGAATCTTGCATCCCGTTGGCATATATGCCAAGATAAGTGAAGATATTAAGTCCTGACCTTCTTTTCAGTTTACTTCCCTTAAATATACCCTCCGGATCTATCTCAAGTTTCAGTGAATTGCATGATTTTTGCCTTCCTTGCAGCTAAATATTTTTGATTCTTTCTTGTTTGTATGTGTGTGTGTGTATATATATATATGTGTATGTAATATATATATATATATACACACCCTGATTTTTTCACTCACTCCTCTTGTTAGGCACTTGAATTGATTATATATCTTAGCTATTATACTTTAAGTATTGCAATAAACAATGATAAGAATATGTCCTTTTAAAAGAATTTTTTTGGGTCTTTAGGATAGATAGGTATTAAATGGAATTGTTGGGTCATATGGAAGGCTTCTGGCATTTACTATTTTGAGAAACCTCCATACTGTTTTCCAAAGGATTCAGCCAGGCAACACTCTACCATCAGTGGGCAGTTCTTTTTGTGCCACATTTCCAGTAACATAAGTTGTTTCAATACTTTTTGATGCCAGGTGCCATTCTCCCAGTGTGGGATATCTTTTTTTTCCATGAGTTGTAATTCCCTGATACTTAAGTGATGGTTGACAATTCTTTATAAGCGCTACTTTCCCACTGATCTCACTCATCTCCTCCTCTTTAGAGAACATTTTATTCATCTTCTCTCCCTCTCTCCCCTATTTTTATAGGGTGATTGGATATTTGGGTTTTTTTAGCTTGTGAGTCTTGTATATCTTGCATAGTAAATGCCATCTGGTGTTTGGAGTTGTGGATTACTTTCTTCTACTCTGTAGAGTGTCTCTTACTTTGGTCATGTTTCTTCTGCTATTTAAGAATCTACATTAAATATGATATAGATCCATTTTATTTATTGTTATATTGTCTTTGCCAGTGGAATCCAGGTTACACATTTGGTCCGAGGGTTAGAAAAATTCTACCCTGTTTTTCCTCAATGTCTGTAGAATTACGATCTAATATCAAAGTTTTTGATCCACTTTAAATTGACTTTTTGAGTAAAGTATTGGTTATGTATCCTAGTTTCATTAAGTTATAAAAATACGCCAGTTTTCCAAAAGTGTTAGATAAAGCTATCCAATTTTCCATTAACCCTGCTCCATTTTTGAAAATGGGTTGACCATATGTCCAGGGTTTTCCAAAACAAAAACCAAAAACTCGAATCTACGGTCAAATAATGTTTTTATAGGTAATATATATGTTGTTGCTATTTTAATATTTATATATATTTGCTTTTTGGAATACACCTGGGAATTGTCATAGGTGCGCTTCCCGGCTCTGCACTCAAGATAATTAATTCCTGGCGCGGCTCAGGGGGACCATATGGGATGCTAGGATCGACCCAGATCGGTCAATGTGGGGCACAATAAAGCCCTACCCCTGCTGGACTATCATCTGCCCCTGTTGGGATCCACTGTAGTTCCAACAGTAAATCGCAGTTGGCCCTCTTCTACCTAGTAGCCGAAGCGGAACAGATGAAGACTCAGGAATCCGATGAAAGTTTTTAAAAGGCTTGCACTATAAGCGAGGTCTCAGGCATGTCATAATAGAAAAAACTGCAGTATAGTCCGGCTAGAACCCCAGCCAACATAAGCTAAGACAGTGGCGGCCACCACTGTAAAGGCCCTGCAAGAGGAGACAAAGACAAGACTCCCAAGAAGAGTGCAAGCCCCAAAAAGAGATATCTAAAAAGAGAGAGAGGCGGAAAGCAGGCTGGTTTTATACCCCTGCAACCTGTGGCCTCCCACTACAGTGGTAAGCAGGAAGGGTCAAATGCCCTGAGGTAATTTCTCCCCCCATCACCTCACCTAGGCCCTATTATATTAAAATGTTTTGAGTCAGATCTGTTCTGGAAACCCTTTATAGGTGAGAGAAGTGGTTTTGAGATGTCATGTCTCAAATTAAAGGCTAATACTAATGCCAGTTAACATTTCTCCAAGCCTTCTCGCCAAAAGAGTCTCATCTATACTACTGTAGTTTTGTATTTTAGTTGCATTTGATATATCAGGTGTTTCATGCTTGCTTCGTTTGGAGGCAAACAGCATTTCTCTCTGGTCATTTACTTAGAGATCCAATGTGGTTGCAGGGGCAAATATGTTATTAAGATCTAGCTGGGCCCCACAATGATTGTAGTAGCATGCAGAGAGAATATTTCATATGTCAGCTGTATATAATACACATGGCTTCAGATAAACTGTCATTATTTAGACTAAATTTCAGCTCCAAGCACGGCGCGGTTATCCGCAGAGGCAATCCAGGGCAGATGCAGAGGCTCTTAGAGCAGTCCCAACAGGCCCCTGTTTCTATATATTTTAATGTTTAAGAATCTAAGTAGTAAATTAGAATATAGATAGATAGAGATAGTGGTTTTGTATGGACATGCTCATTTTCTACCACATACCCTGAGTAACTCAGTAATTTATTCTTCACACAACAAAAACAACTATCAGGACTTCGCAGTAATGAAATTGGCCATCCTTTGGTCTTCCATTTCCATCTGGCTGTGCTTTCACTGGGGAGTGTATAGTACAGGATGGTGGGGGTGGAGAAAAGTGAGTGTAAGTATGATTATCTCTAGATACAACCCAGGTTTTGTAATGCTTTTCAAAGAGGTAGGTAGGCTTAAAACACAGCACACAAGATGAAAAAAGATGACTCAGGTAGCCCAGGATCTTGTTCAAAGAGAATGTCCCCAAAATAATTTGTGTCATGCAAAGACATACAAAATCTTGACTCACTATCATGAATTTGCAGATGGTAATGCCTCATAAATTTGCTATCTGTTTTCCTTATATATTTCTCCATTGTGAACCATTACTGTGACTATGCCTAACCCCACCACTTCTCTCGGTACATGGATTTTGTTCATCTGGGGCTGGTCAGGAAGCATTTGGTCGTGAAGAAATGTGTTCATCAGTATATACCCTCTCAAGTTAGTTCCTCACATTCTTTTATTTCAGGGAGCTTGTTTTTGTTTTTTTTAAAGTTGAAAATATACCACCGTGAGACATGCAATTACAAAGGTGTTCATAACTTATTCTTGATAATACAGTATTCCAGCACCCATCCCTCTACCAGTACCTCAGACTCAATTGTACCAATGTACCCATTAATTTCTCCCGCCGCCACCCTCTCAGGCTTCAGCTGCCCTTCAATAGCAGGTACTCTTCCTCTCTCTTTTCTCTGTCTCTCTCTCCCTGTCTCTGCATCTCTTCTCCCTCTTCTTTTACATATTGCAGCTAGCCACAGATATTTAGGTTTATCATTTAAATCTGGGGGGTATATTTGTTCTAGTCTGACAGTACCATTTCCTCCACTTAGTAAAACACTGGTATATATTTAAAACCCAGATTAATGAATGTAGTCATTCTATATCTGTCCTTTCCTTCTGACTTACTCTCTCACTCAGTATGATAAACCAATCTGATCCTTTAGCCAGTCCTGTTCTTGGGGCACTTAGGTTGTTTCCAGATTTTTGCTACCGTGAATAGTGGGCTATGAATAAAGAAGTACAGATGGGTTGCTTCTGCTATGTGTTTTGGGTCTTGGTGTATATTCAGGAGTGGTATTGTTGAATCAAATGGGAGCTCCAAGATCTAGTTTTCGGAGGAATGTCCATATTGTTTTCCAAAAGGGCTGGATCAATCGTACCCCCACCAACAGGTGCGGATGAGAGTCCTTTTTTCCACATCCACAGCACCGGTTGTTCTTGCTGTTTTGTATGTAATAAGGTCTCTGGGGTGTGAGATAGTACCTCTCGGTTGCTTCTTGATTTGCATCTCCTGATGATTAATGATGAAGACCACTTTTTCATATGCCTTTTGGCCATTCGAATTTCTTCTTTGGAAGCTTCTGTTCATTTCTTCTCCCCATTTTTTGAGGGTTGGGCTGTTTTTTTCTTTGTGAAGTGCTACCAGTGCCTGATATATATCCTGTATATATATATATTTTAAGCATTTTATTATACCACCGTGAGATATACAAATAAAAAAGATATGCAATTAAAAAAAGTTCATGTTTGGGTTTTGGTCATACAGTGTTCCAGCAACCGTCCCTCCACCAGCCCATCTCCCAGCACCAACGTTGTCCCCGTTCCCTCCCCCCCTTCCCAGCCTCCACCTCCATGGCAGGTTAATTATTTCTTTCCTTTCTCTCTTTCTCAGAGTTGTTTTTGGAGTAGTAAACCAATATTGACTGATTTTACATTGTTTTCTGTGTTTGCTGGCGAGGAGTCACCATCTATATGGTAACAGTGGAAGTTATTTTGGCATGAATTTTATGTGTTGGCACTTTGAAAATAAATTATGGGCAGAAGTGACTGTGCCTACCTGTGCGTAGTCTGAGCAGAGTGTGTATGGCACTGACTGGGAAGGAGTAGGTGATGTCAAAGTATTAGTGCTAAGTCTTAATTACTTTATTATACAGATTCAATAATTTATATTTATACTGGTGTCAGCAGCATTCTGCCTGTCAGTAAGTTTCACAAGGCCAAATTTATCTAATGACTTATAAGTAACAAGCAGCGATAAAATAGGCTTAAAAGGAGATAAATTATTTAAAGTTTCCAAATAGATTGGAAGCGACATGTTGAGTTTAAAAACACATAGTTATTATAATCAGTGATGGAGCTGTTTTTCAGATCAAATAGTTAGACTCTGTCATTGTACCTAAACTTAATAGATATTAAAGGAGTTCTAGTAGATGGGATGAAAAGAATGTCAAAGAATCCTTGCTTAAGCATTTTTTGTCATTTATTTTACTCCCAATAAGGGGTGACAGTTCCTATCACTTGTCACTTGTCTTCCCATTGTTCCATAGATTTGCTCAAGGGGCCAGTAACATCTCCATTCATTGGTAATGAGATCCATTATTGCTCCTTTTTTTGGCATATCGAATATTCAGGGGTGTCTTGCCAGGCTCTGCGGGGTGGCTCTGGGTTCATCTCAGGGACTATGGCTTCATCCTGAACATGCCTGATCTCATCTGATCTCTCGAAGCTAAGTAGGGGTCAGGTCCTGGGATTAGTACTTGGATGGGAGACCGCCAGAAAATACCGGTGCTGTAGGTGACGTCCTACAAAAAATCAGCAGAAAATAATATATTTTCTCATATTAAAACTATTACTGTTGGCAACCCAAAGGGTCAATGTATCTGCATGTTCCATTCTACATTTCAGGGAGGAGGTCATTCATGATGAACTAGAAGAAGGAAAGTTGAGAGCTTCAGCGGTAGCACAGAAATATAAAGCTATTGTGGCAGATATTGGAAGTGAACAGTAGGACAGATATTGTGGAGGGAAACTGATCAGAATTTGAAAACTAAGAGCAGTGCGTGGATAAAGGAAGAACTTTTCACTTCTCGAAATATCAACATATATCATTTAAAAAGAGAAAGAATGTAACTTTCTCCACCATATGATACAATGGTAGACATAGGGAATTCATTGTCCCCAAATGCAGTTTCATTCAGCTGTGTGACCTTAAGCATATGGTTATGATGGTGTCAAATGATAGTACAGAGGGTGCAGGGCACTTAAATTGTTGGAGGCCAGCCCATGTTAAATCTCTGGCTTCCCTTTCATCCCCAAGTGCTGCCAGGAATTATCTCTCCCTGGGAGTGCTTAGCGTTAGGAGCAACCCCTGACAAATTGCTGGGGTGTGCCTCCCCAACAAGGCTTAGGATTTAAATCTTTAGGGTGCTACTACCATCCTGAAGTCTGTTGTTTGAGCCTTACAGTTCTACCTGTCCAGTGGTCATGGCCCTAAGCTCTCCGCAGCTACCCTTTGATATTGTGGACTTTTGGAAGATCTGCTCTACTGTCTAAGGTCAAATAATGGGTGTCCCTTTGATTAATGAACTCTTGGCCTATTCTCAGTGTTTAGTCTTCTTTATAGCTGTGGTAATATTGTATTTCACTTCTGAAATGAGTCTAAATGACTGCCTAATTATCCCAGTGTATTTTCTATATTCTTTCATCTATTTTTATTTTGTATTTATAGTTATTAACCTTCTCTTATTGTTGTCTTTTTTTCCTCTCTTCAATTTTCTTTTTTTCATGGTGATTCTGGTTTTTTATTTTTAATGTAGTTTGATTTTAAACATTTATGTTTTAGGGGCTGAGCGGCAGCTCAACAGGTAGTGCGTTTATCTTGCACGCCAGCTCAGCCGGCCCGGGTTCGATCCCCGGGCATCCCATATGGTCCCCTTGAGCACCGCCAGGAGTAATTCCTGAGTGCAGAACCAGGAGAAACCTCTGAGCGTCACCGGTGTGACCCAAAGAGCAGATATAAGAGTATATATATAGAGAGTATATATATATATATATATATATATATATTTAAATATTTTAGCTGAGTACCACCAGGTGAGATATACAATTACAAAGATGTTCATGTTTGCTTTGTGCACACAAGTGTCCAGCATCCATCCCTCTCCACCAGTGCCCATTTCTCACCACCAATGTCCCCAATTACATCCCTCCTTCCCCTAGCCTGCCTCTATGGTAGTCTCAAGTATCTCTTTTTCTCTTTCTTTCTCTCTCTTTCTCTCTTCCTTCTCTCCTACACATTATTGTGGATTGTATACTCTTCTTCTTCTCCTCCCAATATTCCCTCCAATATTGTGGATTGTAATATTACACTTAGAGGCACATCATGTATAACACCTTTTTGCCTGTATTTAATGCTCAGTTCTAGGTTATTATTTCAATTTTCTTTAGGATAGTACTGTCTTCTTTTTAATATCTGCCATTCCAACAAGATCCTTAGAGATTTCTCTCACTTATCTTGTCACTAAAATTATATTTGTATGAAAGTTCTCCCTCCTCCCTGTGTTCTCTCTCTCCTTCCTTCCTCCCTGCCTCTTTCCATATGACTTTGACTTTCAGTCTCCTGAAAACCATTTTTTCAATTCAATAAGTATTTATGTAACTCTACTTATTCTCACTAATACACTATACACTAATTCACTATGCACTAATCGTACTTGCTGACATATGTCAGGGAATAGAGATACAAAGAATAATGTCAGTGTTTCTTTGTCATAATATGGCCTCCAAATAATGGAATGAGATGCACAAAGTGAGTATATTGTACCTCCCATCACTTCCATAAAGAAAAATATGATTAAGAAGTGATAAAGGAAGTAGAACTGTATTTGTTGGTAAAGTTAGAGTTATGTTTCTCGTAAATTAGTAATGCTTGAGTTGAAAGACAATTAGAATCTCCTCTTATTGGGTTAGCACTTCTGGGAACTCTGATATTCTAGGAAATCGGAAAAGGTATGCAGTGTTTTGTAGAGTTTCAAGACAGTTATTTTCAGACAAAACATAACATCGAAACTCAGATTCAGTGAAGCAGAAAACATTTTACATTATGTTTACATTATGGAGGTACAGTATTTATCTTTAACTCATTAGGCCAATTTAAAGATTAGAAAGGCTGCCAGTCACTCTAGATTAAATTAGAAGAGTGAATAGGACTACAGGGAAAGTGGTAGAAAGGCTAATATGTCACCCTTTCTAGTAAGAGATGATTGGCAGTAGACCTAGGAAGTATACCAGAAAGAGAAGAAAGAAGCATCAGGATAACTTCATTACTCAAAAAATCTTATGAGGATATTAGTTCATTTCTTTTAGAAACTGACCTGAATTTTAACTCCAAGCAGAAAACGCATGGTTTCTTATTTCACTGTAGGTCACTTAAACCAACAAGTGAGGTAAAGTTTGGGTTGAGTTGATAGGTAAACTAAGTTCATCAGAGTACCTTCAACGCTGTTAAAGCTGGGCGCAACATGTTCCGCCCCTACAGCGACACTAACCTTGTATGGCCATAGGTGCAATCTCCTAAGGTCACCATGATAAACAAAAGAAAACACTTCGTGGTATAAGTGCAGAGCCTGAAGGCCCAGAGCTTGAGAACTGAACTCCTGCCTCCCCAAAGCTCAGCTGACCGCTGAGGTTCCCAAGTGAGTACAGATGTGGCTTTGGGGAGGCCCATCACAACTGAGGGGTCCTGAAGCCAGCTTTATGAGACGCCTACCAGATTAGCTGCCATTTTTGCTGTCCAGATGCTGCAGCACATCAGAGCTCGCCTGAGTGGACGCTGACTCCTCAAGACCAGATTAACAGAGCAAAAACGAAGTTCAAGCCCAGGTAGGCAGCTCCCAGAAGCAGGAATTACTGGGAACCCCCGCCACTGACATGGATTGGGTCTCCCCTTCCCTCTATTTTGTCTGAGCTTGTTTGCCCCACTCCAGAAGCTGCCCTGGGGCAAATCCAGCCATTGCATGCTGGAGCCTCAAACACAGCTAAGAACCCTGGCACTAAGCCTCCCTAGCTCAGCCTGACCATGGTCCCGAGGATACAGACGCTCTCGGGTATTACATCTCCTGGGGGTCCCGGAAGCAAAGCTGTAAGACTCTCCCATCATGCCAGCAGCCACCATTTTCAATCAACCAGACGAATTATGAGGGCCCCAAGTCGCACTTTAAGATGGCCATGAGTCCATCAAACTAGTGGTTAAGGCTATGTCCTTTAATGTACTGCATTCTACCATGTGGGGTAGAAAATAGAGGCGGGAGAGAGGATGAGATAGAGAAAAGATACAGAACCTGCCAGGTAGTTGGGGTGTGTGGAGGTATGGAATACGAGAGGAGGAGATGGGCCCGGTGTGGAGGGATGTGGGTGGTTGAACACTGTAGAAACCAAAGGTCTTTGGTGTTATTAACATCTTGCAACTGTATGTCTAAAAAGCAAAGAATAAAATTCTAAAAGAAAAAATACTGGCAGGTGGAGAATATTTTTTACTCTTCATAATCAATGCTTGAGAGCCCTTGTAATGAGATGCAACATCTTGAACCTTCTGGGACTGAGCTGTAAAGAGTCATATTCTTTATAATACTATTCTACACATAATGTATAAATTTATATTTCAGTATTAATTCCATGTGATCTCCTGATATATATGTGAAAATAAAACAGATACCTCTGTGGGCTTCTTTTTCCTTTTCTGTTTTGAACTGAATTGTTCTTTATATATTGAGATGTCTTGGATACCTCTCCCACCCTATATGTGTCTGAAAAAACATTTTAATGTCCTGAAAATGACAGCATGGAATCTGAATTAGGGAAACCTTAGTGGTAAAGCAATTGAGGAAGAAAAAGTCACTCCTATATAGAACCACTGCTCTCTATACATGACCTTCAGGCTGCTGCCCATTGCAGATGTGGATGTACCAAAAAACCTGGTAAGCGCGGTTATAACTGCCAATCTGTGAATCATTATGCAATAGATATGCCTGTTCACAGGTGTGAAAATCCCAGTGGAAGGCTGCCCACTTAACATAAGCTTCACCTAAAGCACAAGAATCGCCTGAACCTTATTCAAATGCCAATTTTGACGTACTGAATTTGATTTAAAGAAATAGCAGCACGCCCCGGCAGCGTACAAGATAGATCCAGTCCCAGCCCTTGGCAGGCCTCCCGCACTGCCAGGCCTCATATCCCCGCCAAAGGAGCAAGAATAGCCACTGAGCACTGCCAGTTACCCACCCTACCCATACTCTTCCAACACCCCATTCAGTAGGTCTTACATGAAGATTCTCCTGCATTCCATCAAACCCAGGTGGAAATATGATGCTGCCCTATATACTCTGAGTAATGGACTTTCTACAGATCCCTGAAGGCCGCTTTGCTTTCCTACAGACCTCTGCATCATGACTTTCTTAGGTTGTGCTCGAAGGGCCAGATAAGAATCAGAACCCAGCCTTCACCATAGCAAGATGACCACAGCAGAGACACCACTTCCTCCCTGGGTCCCAGATTCCGCTGCCAAGCAATCAGCCTAGATTTGCTGGTGCATTAGAATACACAGTGCAGTAAATTAATCCCAAGATGTATCTTAAATGTACTGTGTCACTCCCAGAAACTTTGTTTGGTGACATGGTAGCCTGAGTTGCTCATATGATTTCCACAAACCTCCACTTTTCACCATATGGCGTAGTTCAGAGGACGATTTAAATG
Source organism: Cryptotis parvus (assembly GCA_021461705.1). Lineage (NCBI taxonomy): Eukaryota > Metazoa > Chordata > Mammalia > Eulipotyphla > Soricidae > Cryptotis > Cryptotis parvus. The sequence continues at coordinate 4,855 of JAJIBD010033705.1, read as the reverse complement.
AGTAATAGGGCCAGGTGTTTCTCTGCTTTTCTGTTGTGTGATTGGTATGTGTAATACCTCAATCTATCTTAATTACAGTACTTCTGTTTGGTTCTTCCTTCGTATATGGAACATTCATTTTTTAATGAAAGATGACTCAAAAATGCCTCTTACCTAGTCCTGTAGTTGTGTGTCTGAGTATATGTAATTGTGAATTCTTCCTAAAATCTGGAACTCATTATTTCTACTTAGGAGACACTAACTTATGATTATGATTTGGAGCAAAATAAAAAGAACTTATTCTATGACTGCATTTATTTGCTTGATATGTTATATATATCACTTGATCACTTAAACTTCTAAGTATTCATCGCATTTGGTTCAGCCAGTAACATTTACGGGGTACCCTATCACGTACTAATGTAGCCTAAATGGCATCTGGTTGATTCATAGTCACAAGAGCCTCAAACCGCTTTCTTCTGTGGGTCTTATAATGGTATCCTGTTCATCTTAGAAAAGTAGCCAATGATCCTTTATTAAGATCCTGGGATCCAGTCAGGCTGTATTTCTTAAGTCCAGCGGTTGTCTCCAATGCCATTGCATATCCAGCCCATCTGAATTTTTGCATGCCTGAAAGCCCAGACAGAGTCGCTGATTCTGGAATAGCGATAGAGGTCAGAACTTCGGATTCCTTCTCTCTTTTGAGTGAGGTGCTTGATACACCAAGCATAGTTTCTTTTCAATTCTCTCTGGGGACCCGAATAGCATTCTCATCCTACTTTACGTAGGGCCCAGATCTAAAGGGTATGTAAATGCAGAGAGAAGTGGAGTCAAAAGAGATGTGCCGGAGCCGGAGGTTCTCTTTTGTCCTTGAGCTATTTCTTGAGCACACGTGAAGGCACAGCTCACGCCCTCTCTCTTCCCTACTGGCTGAGCTCAGGTTTTGGGTCTTTCATCATGTTGATTTTGACCTAGGGACTCATAACTGCTGCATTCAGAGATACAGTTCCATATATATTTATGGAACATAAATATATATACACATATAGAAATATTGTGATAATAGATCAAGGTCAGTGCAAACATGAGATCAGATGGTCCTTATCAACAGGGTGGAATCTACCACAAAACGATGTGTAGTCAGGGTTATGTAAGGCTATGAGAAGGGAACAGCTAAAAGCAATCACGTCAAAAAATGATAATTCTGTCACAGAACTTTGAGTTGTGAATATAGGCAAAAAGATTACACCTGATAACCTCTAAATGTGTGTTGCAATCCACAATGTGTAAGGAAGAGAAAAAGAGAGAGAGAAAGAGAGAGAGAGAGAGAGATAGAGAGAGTGCAAGAGAGCACAAATCCCATACAGGCAGGCTAGTTTATAGGGTATGTTTGGGGACTATTGGTGGTGAAATGAAGAGGCACTGGTGGAGTGGATCTGGGTGCTGGAACACAGTATGATCAAACACCAAAGCAATGAACATCCCATTGCAATTGTATATCTCATGGTAGTAATGGGGAATATTAAAAAAATAAATAAATAAACAATTAGGGTTTTTAAACCTAAAAGAAGAGAAAAACCTATTCTAAAACCCCAAACTGAGATTCTCTATCCAGAGCACTATTTCCCACTGAATAAAAAGTATTTACAAGGGCACCATCTGTTAAACCATCAATTGTGGATACCGGTGAGGATGAAGCTCTGATTGAATTTCCAAAGAGGTTATTGAGAGCTCTTTATTTCGAGGCCCTGCACCTCTGTGGTGAGATGAGTCTAATGCTATTTGTAGATCCATCATCTATCCTAAGATGTCAAGGAACCTGGATAGGTTTAAGTATGCTCTCCTAAAAAGTCATTCCAACAAATCTATTCCCTTCAAAATAGTACAGTTGGTCGCCATCATTGTCTTTAATGATATATGCTAGTTTTAATCCAAAATAGACCCTTTTTTTAAACATAGAAAATTGTTCCTGGTAACACACAAACTTCATTGGTCTTCCTAAACCATGGCGAGCCTCATTTGAGACCAATTTTGGTTTCCTTACTGCTTCTTGCCCCAATTCTGGGTTCCTTTAAATTTTATAAGAAACTCCTTAATCATGGTAACGTGAATTCATATTGGGGTAATGGATTTGGAAGCGCCACTGTTTAACATCAGATGGCCTCTCTCTGGTGATCTAAAGGCTGTTGTCACTAGTCTATTGAACTTCTTGTTAGACTTACCTTTTTAATGCTGGTATGGGGAGCGAGAAAGTCATGAGATGAGGGGAATTTGCTTAGAACCTATTTGCCCCAGCATCCTTTACCTCATGAGTTAATTTGAGTATCAGGGGTGCTCTTCTAATGGCCTGAGGTACCCCGCACCAACCCTACTTTAACTTTTTCCCCATTCTTTTTCTTGACTTTCTTCAGGAAGATGCCCCTTCCCTGAAGCATATTTGTGGACCCCTTTAATTTTGTGCATGTCCAGAGCTGACTAATAGGTAACTCTCGATGAGTCACTGAACTCTAGTTTGACCCAAGTAATTTCATAGAAATCCAGTCAATTTTGAAGTGGGAACATTTTCTAGGCAGCTGCTCATAGGGACACAGGGGGTGACTTCTAGGAGGTTTTTCAGCCAACCAAATGAACTCTGTCGTTTAATACAGGCCCACAAGGAAACTAGCACTGCTCGGGCCCTAAGCATTCAGTGACCACAGAACGACACTCAACATGTAGAGAAATCCCCAAAGCCTTACCTGAGCAATGCTCAAGAGGTCATATAGTGTCAGATATCCAACGGGTGGAACATGCCTTCGCTCATCTGTCTTAACTCTCTTATATTTTTACCTGCCCCCTCCGTCATTTTTTTCTCAGTGTGAAAGAGTAATGTTAGAATTCCTTTCGGGAGGCTACAGAGCTGCAATAGAGACTAAGAAAAGAACAGGGCTCTACCAGCATGAGCATATAATCAAGGATTGGCTTAATAAGCAAAGATTCACCAGCTCCCCATTCTTTCCTGTTGGCATGAGCTCAGAAACGATATCTTGAAGGACTATTCTAGCCATCATGTCACATCATCTAGAAGGAGTCCATGGGTAGGCTGGCCCCTAACTATGCTCTGTCAGCTCTTTTTAGTGATTACAACTGAACCCTGCTAATCAGATGCTGTCAAACCAAGATCTCCAAGCTAACCAGATCTCCTCCGAGATCTTGACACTTGCAGTGCTGGTTGAGGGCTACAATTCTAGGAGAGATAAACATCTTACATTCTCTTTTCAGTTTTAAAAAAGCTCCCTCTGCCCACTTCAGCTGAACATGGCTTTCAAAGTTCATTCCGGAGACAAGGGCAGTGTTGATGACAATTTCTCTAAATGAGCAAGACTTAGAGGCCCCTTGACTTGGCTAACAGCTACTTTGGGGTTTCTAGTCCATCTGTTGGAATCCTTCTGGGCTGATTCTACCTCTGTGTGTGGAGGACCATCACGTACCTAAGCAGCACTGCCATCTTCCTGTGTTCACGGAGAGCGTGGAGCCAGCTGCCAACTCTTGTAGTCAGAGCCACATTGGTGTCCATTGCTAGACACAGTGAAGTTCCTGCAGGGCAAGTTTGTTGCTCAAAGGAGTTATTTTACAGTAGTAACAAATAATCCTTTGTGATAACACCTTCATTGTACTAAATTCTGCTACTTTTTCAAGCTATAATTGTTACCATATGTTGTACATAGTTGGATATAATTATTTATATATAATTGGGAACTTATTGATATATATTTATATTAGAATATATAGGATATATAATTATATTAGGATAATTAGTTTTAATTGGATAATTTGTCATAAGTGGAAATACTGTTCATGCCATGTATATATTTTATTCCTATCAGTATGTTTCCCCTAATGCTATAATTGTCACTATATTTCTTTTTATTTTCTAGTGTGTCTTTTCACGGTCCCACCACTCATTTTCTTTCTTTTTTTTTATTTTCCCACACTCTAATTAATTTATAAAAGCCCTTTTTTTGGGTAGCCTTTCGCTTGTTCTTAGCACTTATTCCTTAATCCTCACCTGGAACACTCTTGGTGGTCAGGGGAACTTTTGTGTTGCCAGATTGAACCTTAGTCACCACATTCAAAGTTAGTCTTAACCATGTACCATGCAAAGGCCACTTGTAAGAGGTTTAGGATACATTAAATTCATGAACTGATTTTGTTTTGATAAAGTCCAAACAACAAATGGAGCATTTTAATCCTTTGTTGTATAAATCGTTCATTGTAAATCTCCAGGTTTATGTTTCTGGACTCTGAAATGCTTTTAGGCATTGTCACCTACTCCTCACTCTCTCTACTTTTCTTACCCTGGACATTATTCTCACCTTCAGCTATGAATTTGACCAGTAAATACTTCATTTAGGTAGCCTTGTGCGATCTACTCATGTTTGTTTATTTGGTGTTCTACCCAAGCATGAGAAATCTTTAAAGCTCGTTTTTTTTTTTAGTATTGTCATATTTTCATTCCTTCCCCAATGCTTCCAACAAATAGGTTATGTGATAACTTTTTTACTATTGGGTCTATTATTGAATTCAGGTTACTTCAACTATTTAGAGTCTATTTTGAATACTGCTTCATTGGGCATGTGGGTATACCATGACATAATACATTTTAGTCGTAAAAATTCTGGGTAAAAAAATGTCTATCAAGTAAAAACTTAGTAGCCATTTTTGCTATGCTTCCCTTTTAAAATTGGGCTTATACCACCATGAGATAAAAAATGACAGAACCTTTCCAGCTTGGGTTTCCATTATACAGTGTTTCAGCTCCCATCCCTCCAACCAGTGCAATTTCCCACCACCATCCCCCCTGATTCCCTACCCCCTCCCCCAGTCTGCCTCTGTG
>JAJIBD010033704.1:0-42522 GCA_021461705.1 Cryptotis parvus | reverse complement strand
CCTCCCCTACATCCCTCCTGGATCTGCTTGAGCCCCACTGCCTTCACAGGGAGGGACTCCTTCCTGCCCAACTCCCCACTTCCCCGCCCCACTCATGGCTCAGTTCCACACTCCGCCCCAGTGTGTAGCCTGGCCTCTGGGGGTCAAAGGGCTCCCCTCCACCCCAGCTCCGTGGCCTTGGCTAGGGACACGTGTCTCTCCAGTCTTTCCGTGCTACCTCCCTTAGCAACTGTCCTGTCTCTCCGTCTCAGGCTGCGGGGTCCCGAAGTGGACCCTACCCCAGCCCCCTTCCTCCCACCCCTCGCTGGCCTCCCCCTGCTTCCTCCCGGGAGCCAAGGCTCTGGGGGACTCGGCCTCCTCCACATTAGCACTAAGGAACCTTCTTTCTGCACCCTTCACCCCCAGACCCGCCCCCACCTCCATCTGTTTCCTCTTCCTCCTCCTGCTGATAGCTCAGAGCTCCACCAAGGTCAGGCAGGCCCCGCTGGAATCCCGGGGGCGTGGAAACCCGGCCTTCCTTCCCCCCCCCCTTCCGCTGGAGCTCCCTGCCTGGCACCTGCTCTGTTCACCCCTTCTGTGCTCCAGCCATGCTCAGCCTGCGGTGAATTGCTGCTCTCAGTGTTCCCTTCCCAAAGGAAGCAGCTTGGAAAGCACAGAGAGCCCAAGACACAAGCCCAAGGTCACACAGCCAGCAGGAGAGGAAGCAGGGTTTGATAATGTTTCTATAGCTCCATGCTGTTTTGATGTTTTGCTCTGCGGCCACACGTGGCAGTGCTCAGGCCTTACTCTTGGCTCAGTGCTCAGGGATCACGCCATGGGGTGCCGAGGATCAAACCCACGTGCAAGGCAAGCGCCTATCCACTGTACTATCTGTCCACCCCCCCACATGCTATTTATTTATTTTTGTTTATTGGGTCACACCTGGCAATGCTCAGGAGTTACTCTTGGCTCTGCACTCAGGAATTACTCCTGGTGGTGCTTGGGGGACCATATGGGATTCCGAGGATTGAACCCGGGTTGGCTGCATGCAAGGCAAATGCCCTACTCGCTGTGTTATCGGCTCTGGCCCCATGCTATTTTTTTTAAAATAAATTTATTGTACCATGTGAGATATACAATTACAAGGATGTTCATAATTGGGTCTCTGTCATATGGTGTTCCAGCCCCATCCCTCTACTAACGCCCCATTCCCATCACCCACATCCCAAACACTCCCCCCCACCCAACCCCAGCCTGCCCCTATTGGAGGCATATTTTTTCTCCTATCCCCATGAAATTTCTTAATGTTTATTATGTTTTGGGGTGACACCTAAGGGCAGGTAGGTGTTCAGGGGGACTGTTGTGGGTCCCCCCCCCTGGGCCTCCCACACGCACTGCAGGGACTCAGCTCGCACAGTATCAGAACTCTGTGCTCTCACTCCAACAAGGCGCACCTGCGCCAACAAGGGACCTCACCCAACAAGGGACCACCCCTGTCCTTGGTCCCTGACAGACAGTGGTCAAGCATCAAGGCACCCCTTCCTGCTGACCCTGCGGGGGGCCCCTAAGGGGCTCTCAGCCCTCAGAGGCTGCCTGGTTAGACATGGCCGGGCAGCGGGTACCCCTTTGCAACCTGGCTGTGAAAACACTGAGGGTCTTAGTGGGCGCCCCTAACCCTGGTACCAGAATCCTAGAGATCAGTGCCTGATCCTTCCTACCAGCCCCAGGCCTCTCCTCCCGGGATGTGTCACAAGCCTACGGTCCCCAGGTCCACATGGGGCATCTGATACCCTCTGACCCCCGCCTGCTGCATGGGGAGGGAGCGGGCGAGGGGGCTACCCAAAGGCGTCCAGCCCAGGTTGGAAGTGGGGACTCACTCTGACTGTCGGTTAGACGCTGTCAGCCAGGGTGCTCCTCCACAGTGTGGGGGCTGGAGGAGAACTCGGGGAGGCAGGGCACGAGAGAGCCCAGCACCAGGACGAAGCACAAGGCGGCCACCTGGGAGGCGGGGAGAGCAGGCCCGGGGGACCCGGATTAGGGAGGGCTTCCGAGAAGAGCTGGCTTCCCCCAGCTTCCTCCCCATCCTGCCCCGGGACCCCGGGGCTAGCGCAGGTGGAGGGGAGAGACGAGGTGCCTGTTTGCTTTTCTCTTGGGGGACTAGATTCTCAGCTGTGGAAAGCCAAGTAAGCCCCCAGCTGCTGGGAGGCTGGCCCTCTCACACAGGGGCCAGCAGAGGCCCACGGCTGGCCACTCAGGGCTCCCCTGAATTCATGGACCCCTGGGCTCATCCATTCCAGAAAGCCTCATTCCCTGGCTCCTCCAACTCGGGAATCCCTAAAGGAACAGAAGCCCCCCCCCCAAACACCCCCCCACCTGAGCCCAGCCTCAGCCCCTAGCCTATGCCCATGAGTCATGACACACCCACACCAGGTGAGAACTGGCCGTGTTCTAGAACATTCCATGGATCTGGCGAAAGAGACTGCAGTGGTTTACCCCAGAGACATGGCCCACAGGACTGCCACCCGGAGCTCGGCCACCCAGCCCAGAAAGGCGGCCTGAAGGACACTTCTTCTGTGCGCTGTGGAGCGGCAAAGGCCACTTACCATGAGGCAGGTTCCTGTCTGGGTGGCGGCCATCTTGTACGGTCTGGAGATCTTGCTGGTGACCAGAGTCTGCAGTTCCTGCAGCTGCTGGAGCAGGGTCCTGGGGTGGGGTGGGGTGGGGGTGGTGGGGACACAGCGGTCACTGGCAGTGACCCAGCAGGCCTCCTGCTACCCATCCCGGGAGGACCGGGGCTGGCTCCAGAAGCAGCTTCCGCCCCAGGTGACTGTTCCACTCAGGACAGAAAAGGTCACCCCCTGCTCGGCTCCTCTGTGGTGTGGCTTGGAGACCTGGGGCCTGTCTCATGGTCAATGGCTGGGCCCTCTGAGGGGGCCGGGGGTGCCCTGCGAGGAAGCTGAAGGAGGTGGAGGAAGGCCAGCCCCACCTAGGGGCTAAGGTCAGCCTCTTCTCCTGCGCCCACACCAGTGTCCACCAGGTGGACTCCCTTTGCGCTCTTCCCCACCCTGAACTGACAGGCCGTGGCCACTGTCTGGTCAATGCTGAGTGCTCAGTAAATGGTAGACTCATTTTTGTGTCATTGCGGTTTTGGCATTAGTCATAGTACACGGAACACTTGGTTTATTTATAGACATCCCTGTCAGTCTCCGTGGTTAACTCTGGGCTCCCTGAAGGCGGGGCCAGGCTCCACCCAGTGTGGCATCCTTTGGTCCACACCGAGGGGGCTCGGCCCACGCAGCGTGAACAAATCTTGAATCATCTCTTCTCCACCCGGGTTGCAGTTCCCGAACTGTACAGCAGGTGGCGAAATTGGCGAAACAGTTGTGGGGAGTCAGTGTTTGGGGGCCCGAGAGGCATCTCGGGAGAGGTAGAAGGTTGAGGGGTCCTGCTCCCCTTCCCTGAATGGAGGGGGGATCGCTACATGCCATTCAGGAGCGTGAAGGAGCTGGGAAAAGGAAGGAAATAAAGAAAGATCCTTCCATTGAACATTTAGTTCTTAGGTGCTATTGTGTTATGGTTACTTGGCCTTTTAGTTGCTAGTTTACTACGTCATAATTAAGCACCCAGGCTGGGGATGGCAGAAAATGCATCCTCTGTACACGTGAGGACTTGGGTTCCACTCCTCGCACTTGTCTTCATCCCAAAGACCTTCTGTGGGCTCCTGGCTGGCTCTGGCAAGGAGGCCACAGCAGAAGCAGTCATGTGACCTGACATTTCTTTTGGTTTGTTTTAGGCTCACCAAACAGTGATCGGGTTACCCCTGGCTCTGCACTTAGCAATGCAGTAGTGGTGGTCCCAACTGACGTTTCAGAAACGCCGGGCACAGTGTCACTGGACACTCCCAGGAACCTGCTTCTATCACCCCAGAGAAACCAAGAAATAGCACCCCCTCACCCCAAAGGTCACTCATCAGCTTCCGTAGAATCACCAAAAGAACTGGGGATGGGGGCCCAGAGCCCAGAGCAGCAGCTGTGGAGCTGCTGGTGGGCGAGGGCCAGGCTGTCCCCCAGCCCCCGCCATCTCTCCGGCTTAACTGAACAAGTGAATCACTCGTGGAACTTGGTCAAAAGGCAGGGTCTGGAGTCAGTCAGGCCCGGGAGACTCCCTGAGTCTGTGATTCTCACGCCCAGGCGGCTGCAGCTGCTGCTGGCCCAGAAGCTCCCTCACAGCAGGCACAGGGGTGACACAGTGGTCATGGGGGCCAGGGGTCCCGGTGACCCCAGAGCTTACGAGGTCCCTTATGGCAGAGTCCTGGCCTGCTGCCTTCATGAGGCCTGGAAAGAAGCTCTCTTCTTTTTTCATCTTTCCTTTCTTTTGTTGTTTTGTCTTTTTGGGCCATACCCAGGGGCACGCAGGGCTTACTCCTGGCTCTGCGCTCAGGAATCACTCCTAGCAGTGCTCGGGGATCATATGGGACATCCCCTGACAAACCTGGGTCGGCCGCGTTCCAGACCAGTGCTCTCCCCACTGTCCCATCACCCCGGGCCCCAAAGAAGCATTCTGCTAACAAGCTGTGGGGGTGTGGGGTGGCCGCTCTTGCCCTTTGACCGCACTTTGAAAACCCTGGAAGCCACTGAGCCCCTGCCACATCCCAAGCTCTCTCTGGCTCAGCCCAGCCTGCCTGTCACCCTGCATTCCCTGCCCTCTCTCTCCTCCCGGCCTCCCAGCGGGTGGGGACAGGTGGGGGAGGCACCACCTACCTGTTGGCGTTCTCCAGGGTCTCCACCTTCTTCCACAGCTCACTGTTCTCCGATGTGAATGTCTCAACCCTGCATGGCCGGCACACACCGGCTCAGGAGAGGCCCACGGTCGCTGCTGCCCTCCTCCCTGCCTCCCCTGCCCACTTGCTGTACCCATTCTCATGGCATTGCTTATGCCCGGTGCCCTGGTGGGGGGTGTGGGGGAGATGGGTGGGGAGCAGGGTCCAAGCTCTTACTTCTTTTCTAGACACTCCACGCACTCTTTCTTCTTCCGGCGGCCTCCTGGGCCGAGATCTAGACGAGGGAGGGGGAAGGGGTGCAAGGCCGGCATGGAGTTACCAGGGCCGCTACATACAGGCCCTCTTCCCGCAAGCCTCCCTCCTCGCCCCACACTTCAAGCTGCCATTTCCAGGGGTGCCGAGTTCCCCCACCCACCCAGGCGGTCCCAATGCTCTACCTTGTTCTTGATTTTCCTCCGACTCTCTTCAAGGCCTTCTCCTCGGCTTTGGTGAGGGGGAGTTTGGTGGGGATGGGGTAGCCCTCGGCAATCAGGGGTTCGCTTCTCCTCCTCCGTCAGCAGCAGCGGCCCCGAGGTCCCCTGCAGTTTCTGTGGGGAGGAGGACAGGGCTGTCCCTGGTGCCCTGCCCTGACTGTGGCCCCGACAGGCAAGCCCCCAACTCCCTGGATCCAGATGTTTTCCTATTTTGGGTCACACCCAGCGATGCTCAGGGGTGACTCCTGGCTCTGCACTAAGGAATCACTCCTGGCGGTGCTGGGGGACCCTATGGGATGCCGGGACTGAACCCGGTTGGCCGCATGCAAGGCAACGCCCCTACCTGTTGGACTATCGCTCTGGCCCCAACTCTCTGGGACCCAGTTTTCATCTGAAGAAGGGCGCCCTAGTAGCTCTGAAGAAGGCAGTGATGGGACCCTGTGTGTTAGGCTCTCAGCACATGGCCGGGCCCCGAGACCCGAACAAGCTTTCTTTATTTTTTTACTTTTGGAGCCACACCTGGCTTCACTCAGGGCTGAGTCTTGGCTCTGTGCTTAGGGATCACTCCTGGTAGTGCTCAGAGTCCATCTGGGATGCTGGGGATTGAACCTGAGTTGGTCACTTTCAAGGCAAATGCCCTGACTGCTGTCCTGTTGCTTAGACCAGCCTTCAAACTCTTCATCGGGGCCCCCCACAGCACCCCTCCTCAGACCCTTACAGCTTTCACTCCAGGGGTCCTAAGCACCATCCCAGGACTCGGGTCTAGTACCTATTCCCTAGGGAGTCTGGGTCTCCTCAGGACAGCTTCCCAGCCCTTGAATCAGAACGTCTACATTCCGGAGGGGATGAAGCATCAGTCTTGGTGGTGCTCTGGGCTCACTCCTGGCTTTACACTCAAGGATCATAGCAGGGCTCAGGTATGGGGCCAGGGATTGAAGCAGATCGACAGCGTGCAAGGCAAGCGCCCTACCCACTATATTCATCTCTCCAGCCCCTCCACTTCTAGCCTTAGCTCCTGGCACCTGGGCTCTCACGGGCCCTTATGGCCGCTACTTGCTCCTTTTCAGGAGGCAGGATGAAAGGGGCCTCGCTCCCACCAGCCTGGCAGGCCCCTCTCTGAGACCAGGCCCCCCCTGGCTGTTGGTTAGTAGGTGTCAGGCCCGGCATCCTGTACCCCCAGCCCCTGGTCACCCCTGCTTACATGGGGGGGCAGTGAGGAGCGGGAGCTGGAGATGGCCGTGGAGGAGCGGGCCATGGGCCGGACAGGGCTGGAGGGGGCAGAGAGCGGGGACTCTGGGAGCCGTCACTGTCACTGCCGTGGCTGCTGGGGGCGTTAGCGGCATCTGCACCAGGTCCTCTGGAGAGAGAGGGGGCAGTTAGCAGGGCAACACCCCTGTCTGCTGGACAGCAGAGTGGGGCTGAGCTGGGCCCCATCACCCCTGGCATCGCGGGCGCGCACTATCACCCCAGCCCTGGCTCCTTTACTTTGGGCCACACCTGAAGGTGTTCAGGGCTTCATCCTGTACTCAGGGATCACTCCTGGCGGGACCAGGGGACCATATGGGGATGTGGGGATCGAACCCCTAGGCCATGTGCAAGGCCAGTGTGTTAATCCCTCAAGTCTCTCTAGCACGGCTTTATGGAACTTAGCCCAGGCACTGACACATGGCATGTGCCTCTTCAGATCTGAGCGGTGATGCAGATGATGAGGAGACTTGGTCTGGCCTGTTTCATCTGTTTTTTTGTTTTTTTTTTGTTTTTTTGCTTTTTTGGGTCACACCTGGCAACGTTCAGGGGTTACCCTTGCTCTGCACTCAGGAATCACTCCTGGCGGTGCTCAGGGGACCATATGGGATGCCGGGATCGAACCCAGGCTGGCATAGGCCGGCCGCGCAAGGCAAACGCCCTACCGGCTGGGCTATCACTCCGCCCCTGTTTTATCTGGGCCAATGCCACCTTTTCTCCCAGTCAATCCAAGGAGCGCCTGTGTTTCCCTTCTCCACTGTCGGGCCTGGGGTGTCAGGTTCTCCAGGCTGCCGGGGTTCTGCCATCTTCCGTCACAGCCTTGAGGTGTTTGACCAGAGCCCCCGCTACTCTGTGGTCTTCTTGGGTATAGGGATTATCTTATCTCTCTGCTTCCAAAGCTCCTGAGAAGCCCAGAGGAATCTATCTCAGTTACACACATGGATGGATGGATGGATGGATGAATGGATGGATGGATGGAAGGAGGGATGGATGGGTGATGGATGGATGGATGGAAGGATGGATGGGCAGATAAACTGATGGATGGACAATGAGTAGATGAATGGATAGGATAGATGGATGAACAACGGATTGATGGATGGCTAAATGGGTAAGTAGACAGATGGACCAATGAATGGATGGATGACTGATGGCTAGACGGGCTAATGGATAGACGAATCAATACGTGGATGGATGGAAGGGATGATGAATGGAGGAGTACAGACCGGGCTTCAGGTAGTAGATGATGGGAGGGACATTGACAAAGAGGGAGAGGGGGTGTAAGCAACAGTGGTGACAGTTATAGACTGGGAAACAAGGGGACAGGAGGGGGATGTTCTGGGCACTGTGAGCACTGTTGGAGATGGATGGGTTGGACCAGAGGCGTAAGGGCGCCACCTGCCTGTGACGGGGGCCTGACGGTGCCTCCTTGGACACTTACCTTGTGTCACTTTGAGGAACTGGTTCACCTCTTGGGGCTCAGCTTTGATCACGGGCAGCTGAGTCATCTCTCCTGGTGCCTAGGGAAGAGGCAGGTGGAATCCCGTGTTCCTGGGGCTACCATCCCATCTCCCCACCAATTCCTCCCTCGGCTCCAGGCCTCCTACAAGCCACAGAGGTGAGCTGTCCTGCTGGGAGGAGCCAAGTCACGCTTGAGAACGGTGGTGGATGAGTTCAGGCCCAAAGCTCTGGGATAGAGGAGGCCGACCTGTGGCCCTTGAAGCCAGGCCCCGAGCTGACCACCAAGGCCCACTGGCCTGGGCAGGCAGGTACTGTGAGCATGCGAGGTGGTGTCGGCATGGCCCTGGGGGGTCAGTGGAGGGGAATGGCAGCACCAGCTGGGGTGGGGGCTCGGGAAGTGAACCTGATCAACACAGAGGGGTGCTCCAGCCAAAGGACAGGGAGCACCAGGGCAAGTCCGAGTCAGCAGAGCCTAGGGAGCACCGAGATCTGAAAGTCACCAGAACTTGGGGTGCTGGAGTTGGGGGAGGTTGTCTGGGCAGGGTGGTAGATGTGGTGGGGGTGAGGTGGAGGGCAGAAAGCAGACTGGAAATTTGAGCCATTGAGGAAACCCAAGTGGGTGAAACAAGGAACTATGGGTGTTCCATCACACATGAAACAAATGTGCCTTTCTGTCTCTCTCTCGGCCACCTGGCTGTCCCAGGAAGGGCTCGGACACTCGGGCTGCAGGTACATGAGGATCAGCACGCAAATATGGGGGGGTCTTGTCTGAGGGAGGCACCGTGCTGGTGGCAGGGGCTGGTTTCAGGATCATCTGCCCTCTTCCAGCCCCGGGGTCTGCAGCCAGCAGAGGGGGCATGGGGTGGGGTCGAGCGGAGATTCCGGGTTGAGGAGGATGAGGAGGATGAGCAAGAAATTACAGAGGGTTGATGCCAGTGAGGAGTCTGGAGAGTCCCAAGGAACAACTGGGGTACGCGTGGTGGTGTCACGCTGCACCCTGGAGCAAGGCCCGGCCCTTCTGCTTGGGGCTGTGATCTCACCAGTCAGGCTGAAAGCGTGGGCTGGGAGCAGTTCCCATCCTGGCCAGGAATTCAGCGGCCACAGGTCAAGCTCATGCAAGTTCCTCCATGGTGGCAGCCAACCCTGACCTCAGGGTCAGAGGAAGGCACAGAGGCTGACCTGCGTTTTCTTTTTCTCTTTGATGTCTGGGTCACACCTGGCAGTACTCAGTACTTAGTACTCAGGCTACTCCTGGCTCTGTGCTCAGGGTCAGTCCTGGTGGTACTAAGGGATGGAAGTGAGTGTTGGCCCCATGCGAGGTAAGGAAGGGCCTTACCCCCTGTGCTGGTCCAGGATAGCCTTTCTGGCCTTTGGTCTCCTGTGCTGAGCTACTGATTCAGGTGGCCAGCAGGGGCGGGGCTGGCCAGATTCTCCCCTGAGAGCCTCAGCTCACCCTTCCTGGGCAGAGAGGGAGCCGGTGAGTAGCAGAGAAGGAAAGGCGAGGCAGGGGAGGCAGTGTCTCTCCCTGGTGGGGCCTCACCCCAGGGCTGTCTTCACTCTCTGTCTTCCATTTCCGGGCGGGTGTTGCCAATGGGACGCTCCCGGGAGCCGGTGTGGACACGAGCGGCGGGGTGGACAGACTAATCCTGGGCCAAGGCTCAGCAGTGGGTGCTGGGACCCAGGTTTGAGTCCTGGGACAGTAAGTGCCCCCATGCCCCCCAGAGTGGCATCCGGAGGCCCTCGGGCTCTCCCACTCTACTTTCTCTCTGGCCCCCTCCTGAGCACTATTTGGGGGCCCCAACCCCACCCCCACCCTGGGGAAAATAAACATGATTTGGGGGCTGGGGAGATGCTCAAAGGGCTGGAATGCAGAACCCCAAGTTCCATCCCTGGCACTGTGGGGTATAGCGCCCCCTGCAGGCCCCTCCAGCCCCTGCCCCAATCCAGCCCCTAATCTCAGGAGTGTAAACAATGGAATAGAGCAAAAATTTTTGCATTTGGCCTTTTTTCCTTTAAAAAAATCCTGAATTGGGCCGAAGAGATAGTCCAGTGGGTAGGGCATTTGCCGTGCATGCGGCCGGCCCATGCCGGCCGGGTTCGATCCCCGGCATCCCATATGGTCCCCTGAGCACCGCCAGGAGTAATTCTTGAGTGCAGAGCCAGGAGTAACCCCTGAGCATTGCCAGGTGTGACCCAAAAAGCAAAAAAAAAAAAATAATAATCCTGAATACTTGGAGGAAACAAATAGGCCTGATGGCTCCATCTGCGAGCCCCCGGTCCGGCCTCTGCCATCCAGCCTGGGCCACCGGAAACTTGCTTCTGTCCCCAGGGTGGTCCCTGGCGACTCCGAGAGGCTTCAGGAGGCTGAAGACGCAGCCACCCCTTGGTTAGGCAGAGGCCTGGGTCTTTTAGCCCTCAGTCCCCAACTTGTCCCTGTTTGAGAGCCTTGGGATGGGGGGTCCGTGGCCGCCTCTTCCCCTGGAGTCCCCGCGGCCCCTCTTCCCTCCCTCAGCCCCCACAAAGAGCCCCTAGACTCACCTGGTGGGGGATGGGCAGCCTGGACAGGGGTTGAGGCCCAGCAGGGGGGGCAGGGCCCACAGGGGTGACGGCAGCGGCGGTGGCCAGTGGGTCTAGGGGCAGCTCCGGGCTCTGCTCCTGCTTCACCATGACTGAGCAGAGTTTGCGTCCCAGCAGCCAGGCTCCATGCTCTGCTTCTGGGCGAGGGAGAAAGAGAGCAGGGCCGAGACTTAGTGGGGGCAGGCCAGGAGGGTCTCACCTAGCAGAGCTGTGTAGGACCAGGCCAAGGACAGAGGCTGGGGACTGGGAAGCAGGAAAGGGCAGAGGGTGCCGGAGCGATAGTCCAGCGGGAGGGTGTTTGCCTTGCATGCAGACAACACAGGTTCGATCCCCGGCATCCCATATGGCCCTCCGAGCACTACCAGGAGTGCAGAGCCAGGAGTGCAGAGCCAGGAGTAACCCCTGAGCATCACTGGGTGTGACCCAAAAGCTAGAAAGAAGGAAAAAAAGGGCAGAGGGGCCGCAAGAGAGGGCAAGTAGGGCTGGGGCCTGAAGAAGCAGGGCCGGCGTTTTCTTTTCTTTTGGGGCCACACCCAGTGGTGCTCAGGGCTTACTCCTGGTTCTGCACTCAGGGATCACTCCTGGTGGGTTCAGGGGACCATAGGAGGTGCCAGGGATCAAATCCCGGTCAGCTGCACGCAAGACCAGTGCCTGACCCACGGTACAGGGCTCCCGCTCTGGGATCAGCACCTTCCATTCTGCACCTGACGGAGTGGGCTTGGACTACAGACCTGGGTCCCTCCGGACTGCCGGTGAGGGACTCTCTGAGCCGCCACCTCATGCCATGAGTGGCGGAAGGAGGTCACTCACTGATGGCCTTCCAGCTACTGCTGGGCAGTGACCGAGCTGGTGAGTTGTCTGAGTGTGATGCTAGAGCTGAGACCTAGTGGCGAGCCTCGTTGAGATGTTGGGCTGCCAAGGGAAGGAAAGATGGGGTGCGAGATGCCAGCAGGGGTGGTGGCGAGGCTCTGGAGACTGAGCTTCGAGTTGGGAATTTTGTAGAAGCAATGGAGGATTTGTTAAAGTTTTCAGCTGGCTCAATTTTTTTTTTTTTGCATGCTTTGTAAGCAGGTGGTTCAGGTTTCTTTTTTTTTAAATTTTTTATTATACCACCGTGAAACATACAATTACAAAGGTGTTCATAATTGGTTCTTGGTAATACAGTATTCCAGCACCCATCCCTCCACCAGTGCCTCATTTCCACCACCAATGTACCCCCTCCCTCCCGTCCCCCCCCACCCGCCTTAATAGCAGGTACCCCAGTTTCTTTCTTTCTCTCTCTATCTCTCTCTGTCTCTGCATCTCTCTCCCTCTTATTTTACACATTATGGCTAGCCCTGCAGATATTTAGAGTTTATCACTTAAGTCTCTTTGTGTATATTCAGTGGTGAGTTTTAATCTGCCATTACCATTTCCCATATTTATTAAAACACTGGTATCTATATCCTATTAATGAATGCAGTCATTCTATATCTGTCCTTTTCCTTCTGACCAATTTCACTCAGCATGATAGACTCCATGTCCATCCATTTGCAGGTAAATTTCATAATTTCATCTTTTCTGACAGCCGCATAGTATTCCATAGTGTAGATGAACCACAGTTTCTTTAGCCAGTCCTCTGTTCTCGGGCATTTAGGTTGTTTCCAGATTCTAGCTATAGTGAATAGCGCAGAGATGAATAAAGAAGTACAGATAGTGTTTCTGCTATGTGTTTTTCGGTCTCTAGGGTATATTCCCAGGAGTGCTATTGCTGGATCAAATGGGAGCTCAATATCTAGGTTTCGGAGGAATGCCTATATTGTTTTCCAAAAGGGCTGGACCAGTCGGCACTCCCACCAGCTGGCTCAAATTTGTAATATCATAATGTTAAATAAAGATCCTGGGGGAGAGAGAGAGAGAGAGAGAGAGAGAGAGAGAGAGAGAGAGAGAGAGAGAGAGAGAGAGATGTAGCTACGATGCTTGCCTTACATGCAGCCGACCCGAGTTCGATCCCTGGCACTCTATTATGATTCCCCGAAGCTCCTCCTGGCATGACCTCTAACCCAGAAGCAGGACTAAGCGCCCTGGAATGGCTGGGTGAGGCCCCTCACCAAAATAATAAGTCCTGGAGTGATGGCTCCCCAGGCTGCAGGGCGGGCTTTGCGTATGAGAGCCCTGGCTACAATCCCCAGAGCTGGACGCGACCGCTGAGCACTGATCTGGGAGTAGGCCTCGAGCATCAGTGGGTGTGGCTCGCAAAGAAACAAGCCAAAGAGCTCCTGTAGAAATAAATGGTCTCTGAAGACTCGGTGAGGCCTGTGAAAGGCAGTGGCAGAGCCGTGGAGAGCAGGGAACATTCTAGAGGCAGATTCGACCGGAAGAACACACCTGACACGGGACTGAGGCCAGTGGGGAGGGGAGGGGTGACCCCTGCTCAAGCTTCCCAGGGCAGTGCCCACTTCCTGTGCCCCCCTCAGTGCACTTCCCCTTAGACACCGGTGGGCAGGCCCTCACCTGGTCAGCCTGGCATGTGGACGACCACGTGTGGGAGCCGGTCAGCGTGGCCTGGGCCGGAGGCAGCTGCAGAGCAGTGGCTAGAGGGGACCTGGACTTGGGGGCTGCAGGTGAGGTGGGGGTCAGCAGGCCCATGTCAGAGGCCAGGCCCAGCCCTGCAGGGAGCATGAGGACCTGGCACTGGGCCACAGGCCACCCTTTGACTCCAAGGACACCCACAATCTTCCCAAATTACAGGGCCGCCCGCTGGCCTCCGGGAAGCTGGCCCCCACAAAGGGCCCACAGACAAATTGCTCTAAAAATAGACTTGGGGTGGCCCAGCAGGGGTAGATGGAGGGAGGGACGGGTAGGGTGGAGAGTCACCCCCCATGCAGGCTGAGGCCCCCGCAGCCGCAGGGTCTAGAAGGCTCCACCAAGATGTCCCAGCGTTCACAGGGTTGGGGGGGGAGGAGGCCCAGAGGCCTGACCCGGAATCTCAGAGCTGAGTGGGAGCACAGCGTCAGCCCCTGCGTCCACAGAGGCTGGCTCTGCCTCCAGCCTCCCAGCAGCAGGATTCCGCCAGCCTGCAGTGCCCCCTCTGGCTCCTCCTGAATTCTACTCCCTCAGAGAGGAGACTGGGAGAGAGGCACCAGAGAACAACATTCTCCCAAGGCAAAGGGGATTCAGGCAGGACACGGTGCATTGCTCAAGTCTTAGTAAAATTTATTCGTAAGGACTTTTGGGGGGCCAGAGAGATAGGTCTTGATCCATGGAACTTCATAGGGTTCCTGAGTACCTCTGGTGTGGCCCTAAAGCAAAAAGGAGGAAGGAAAGAAAGAAAGAAAGAAAGAAAGAAAGAAAGAAAGAAAGAAAGAAAGAAAGAAAGAAAGAAAAGAAAGAAAGAAAGAAAAAGAAAGAAAGAAAGAAAGAAAAGAAAGAAAGAAAGAAAGAAAGAAAGAAAGAAAGAAAGAAAGAAAGAAAGAAAGAAAGAAAGAAAGAAAGAAAGAAAGAAAGAAAGAAAGAAAGAAAGAAAGAAAGAAAGAAAAGAACGGGGCCGGAGCGGCGATAGCCCAGCGGGTAGGGCGTTTGCCTTGCACGCGGGCCGGCCCGTGCTGGCCAGGGTTCGATCCCCGGCATCCCATATGGTCCCCCGAGCACCTCCAGGAGTAATTCCTGAGTGCAGAGCCAGGAGGAACCCCTGAGCATCGCCGGGTATGACCCAAAAAGAAAAAAAAAAAGAAAGAACAAGAAAAAAAGAAAGACTTTGGGGGCTGGAGCGATAGTAAAGAATAGGGCATTTCCTTGCATGTGGGCTACATGGGTTCGATCGCCGGCATCCCATAGGGTCCTTTGAATATCGCCAGGAGTAATTCCTGAGTGTAGAGCCAGGAGTAACCCCTGAGCATTGCTGGGTGTGACCCAAAAACCATTAAAAAAAAAAGAAAGAAATGAAAGACTTTGATGAGTCTAGCCACTGAGACTAGCCACTAATTATTGATCTTTATTATTATTGAATTATATGGACATTTAAGTTTAATCCTGATGAGGCTTCTCAAGGCACATATGATCATTATTTTATTTTGTTTCTTGGCTTTGGGACCACACCTAGCAAAACTCAGGGCGTATTCCTGGCTCTGTACTCAGGGATCACTCCTGGTAGAGCTTGGGGGACCTTCTGCGGTGTCTAGGACTAAATCCAGGCCAGTCACATGCATGTAAATGCCCTGTTCCCTTGTACTATTTCTCTGGCCTTTTGATCCTCACTTTATAAATGAGGAAACAGAGACCCAGTAAGGTTAAGTAACTTACTCAAGATCACCTAGTAGGGACTGGAGCAATAGCACAGTGGGTAGGGCATTTGTCTTGCATGCAGCCATGGGGGTCGACCCGAGTTCAATCCCCGGCATCCCACATGGTCCCCTGAGCATTGCCAGGAGTAATTCCTGAGTGTAGAGCCAGGAGTAACCCCTGAGCATTGCCGGGTGTAAACCTCCCCCAAAACAAGATCGTCCAGTAGATGTGGAGGCCTGGTGGTTTCTACCAAAAGAGAGTCTGGTTCCGGGCCAGTGTCTCCCTTGCTGCAAATTTGGGGGGTGCCAAGACTGTGAAGGATAGAATCAGACTTGCTTGTTCCCAAGTCTCGGCTCTGCATTTCACTGTGTATGTTGTGTGTGTGTGTGTATGTGTGTATATGTGTGTATGTGTGTATGTGTGTGTGAGAGACAGAGTGTATGTGTGTGTGAAAGAGAGAGAGACAGAAACAGACATAGTGTATGTGTGTGTGAGAGAGACAGTGTATGTGTGTGTGTATGTGTGTGTAAGAGACAGAAATAGAAGCAGACAGACAAAAACAAAGTGTGTGTGTGAGAGAGGGAGAGACAGAAACAGAGACAGACTGTGTGAGAGAGAGAGTGAGTGTATGTGTGTGTGTGTGTGTGTGTGTGTGTGTTCTGTTACTGGTGCAAAGGGGGATTATGATCGAAGTGACTCCAACGTTACCTGTGAATGGTGAGGAACAAATGAGATGGGGAACTATAGAAATGCTCCCTGTTAATCCCATTTATTGATGAAGAAAATGAGGCTCAGAGACCAGGAGCTGTGACCGCAATCACCTCCTCCAACCTACTACGGTCAGGACCGCCCATGCTGGACAGGGCCAACAGGAGCCCACCTGGGGCGTGCAGTCTGGAGAGCAGAAGGAGGGTTCCCTCCGAGGAGGAACTGAAGGGGCCCTTTTGCTGCCCCTTTAGTCCGGGAGTCATCGCTGAACACAGAGCCAAGAGTAAATCCCGAGCACTGCTGCTTTGGGTAGGGAGGGAGGCCACCTGGAACGTTCTAGAACTGGCTCTGGCTTCAGGAGTGGAAGTGTGGCGTAGGAAGTCACTCCCCGGTGGGGATGCTACAGGAGGAGGGGTCGGAGGGTTCTGGGGTTTTGGAAGTGTGTCCACATTTATTATTTAACTCCCCTCACTGTTACCTCTAAGTCAGCGATGGTCAAACCCAAGTGTGTGCTCTGAACCATGTGGAAGGCCGGGCCTAAACCAGCAGGCTTCCTGACCGGGCGGAGTGCCGCCAGCAAATGTGCGTTTTAACAAGTTTCTAGAACCCTTCGCCAGCAACCTCCCCTGGGACCTCCACGTGATTTTGTTTTGAGGGAGGATGAAAAGGGCCAGGCCGGGGCAGGGAGACGGCGTGGTGGGGAAGGTGTTTGCCTGGCGCGCAGCCAACCCAGAGTCAATCCCGGCACTGCGTATGGTCCCCCAGCATAGCCAGGAGTGATCGCTAAGCACAGCCTGTGTGGCCCCCAAACCAAACCATTCCTAGAGACAGGAGCCAGGGCCAAAGCGACGGTCTAGTGAGGAAGGCACCTGCTTTGCATATGGCCATGTGGCAATCCCAGGCACCTCATATGGTGGCCAAGCGCCCCAGGAGTCATCCCTGAACACAGAGCCAAGAGTCAAGCCTGAGCTCTACTGGGTGTAGAGCTCAGTAAAAGCAAAGGACCAGCCAGCCTCCTCCTGAGAGGTGTCTGTGGGGTGTCTCAGCCTGTAGGAAGCCTCCCAGGGTTCCTTGGCAGCTCTCTGCCCCGACCCCTGGGGGTCTATGCCCGATCTTCTCCTTCCTCCTTACCCTGGGTGGTGTCCTCCATTTTGATGGGCACCAGAGGACTCTGGGGTGCTGAATCTCCGCTCAGCGAGTAGCTGTGCTCTGCCTGGATGCCTGGCGTGGGGGCATCCAGCTCCATGTCCAGGAGAGGGCTCTTGTCGTCCAGCACCGGGTCATCAAAGAAGCTGCTGAACAGGTCATTGGAGAAGTCCTCCATGTTCTCTGCGAAGTGGTCCAGGTGCTCAGGGAAATGCTAGGGAGAGCGCAGGGAGAGGGGAGGGCTTAGTCTAAGTGGGAATGGGTGCAGATGCTGCCTTGGGAGTACCCCCTCCCGGTCACCATCCCCACCAATATCCCTCAAATTCTTCCCATGCCCACAAATGGGAAGAACCAGCCTCCAGCATCAGCCTCTCCTCTACTCTCCCTGTCCTCATTCTAGCACTGTCCTCAACATCTGTCTCCCCTCTAGCACCCACTGCTTGCAGACCATGGCACTGCCATTGCCCATTAAGGGTGCCATCCTCAAGGGGGAGCTGTGGGTGGCAGGGAAGAATCCCCAGAAGCTGGGTGTTTGGAGAGGCAGTTCAGTGGGCGCAGGCGTGGGTGGGTGCATCGGGGGCCTGGGTTTGATTCCCAGCACCCCATGGTCCCCTTGAAGACCACCAGGAGAGACCCCTGAGCGCAGAGCCAGCCCCTGAGCACCACCATGTGTGGCTCTAACAGGAAATAAAAAAGAATCCCTAATAGGAGACAGGGACTGGCTCTGTGCCCTGGTTGGTGCAAATCTCTTTGATTATCCAGAGCTGTTTATGAGTCCACTCTTTGCTTCCCTCGTGGACAGTCTAAATGAGAAGACAAGTTGCAGATGCCAGTGACTTTTTGTGTCCCAAAGGCAGTTTTAGAGGCTTCTGCATGATCTTTTGCTGGGATGGGGGAGGGCAGGGTTCCCTAGGCCTGTACCCCTGACTTAGCCGGGTCCCACTGTCCTCAGGCCTCCAGGGCCCCCTCTTTCCAGGTCATCCCTTGGACCGAAAAGAGTAGTCTCAGAGCCACGTTCCTTGCGTTTGCCTCCCTGGCCTCGATCCTTCTTGCTTATGACTCAGTCCCGATTAAACTGTGGGTGGTGACTCATTAATGGTTGTGAAATCAATTTAGTAGGTCACGACCAGAATCTCAGAAAAAGAAAAAAAAAGACCAAAAATAGAGTAGGAACTATCAGAACGCAAGGAACATAGTGAAGTTAAATACCCCCTGATATTTTTATCTCAGTCATATGTGTATGCGTGTGCGTATGTGTATGCGTGTGTGCACACATGTGTGTGAGTGTGTGTGTGTATGTGTGTGTGTGTGATGGTGCTGGGTAATGATGTAAAATTTGTTTCTTAGAAGCAAAAAGTCTGAAAACCAGTGGTCGCTGTGATCTTGGAAGAGCTAATTAACCTCTCTCTCTGTTTCATTTCCTCCTCTGCACCTTGGGGACTGTGCTAGTTCCTATGTGCTAGGAGTGTCATGAGGATTAAACAAGCCAATGCCTGCGAAGAGCCGAGCACAGATCCCAGCACTTATCAATTCCCCCACACATGTCACCTCTTATTATTAAAGATCACTCAGGGCCTGGCCCTTAGTAAGGTATTTTTCTATCAGCACCTGTAAGGAAATGTCATTGCTGTGATTCAGGATTTGCTCAGAGGGGATGAATTTACTGCGGGATTTGGATTTGGAATTGGTGGTGGGGGGGAGTGGGGGAGTTGTTTCAGGCCCTGGGGATCTGTCTGGTGCGTGGGGATTGTCGAAGGGCCTTTGGTTGCTGGTCTCTCTGGCTTCAAATACTTGGAACCTACCCACAGGCAAAAGCAGAGAAAGAGCCCCTGGCTTTTGGTGTAGCGGACCTGAATGGGCGCAGGTACAGCTGCTTACTGGGAGCACCGACCACATGGACTCCGCCTTTGGGGACTTGCTTGCCTCCCCCAGCTCCATTCCCTCCTAAGTCCCTATGTTCCTGTATCACAGTACCTGTCTGTGTGGTGAGACTAGTTCCTATCTTATCGCATTGTCTGAGAGAGTTTGTCAGGCGCTAACTACTCTCCTCAGGGGATTAAGAGGACAACTGTGTAAATTTGTGTCACACGTGCAAACATCTAACAGCGTGAATACACAGCACCCTTATGACAGTGCTCCACTCAGAATCTCTGCTCAGACTGGAGCTCGTGAGGGGAGGTGGTCTGAGCCCCCTCACCCCAACAAAGGATGGTTAGAGAATCCAGAACACAATGAACTGGAAAGCCCTGTTGACTTAGGGATGCTCCTCTCTCCCCAGCTGGCTGGAAGTGATCATCGTCCCACATTTTTGTGCTGGTTTCAACTTTCTCAAGAACTTTCAGATGCATGAAATCTGCCCAGCTACCCCAGCGGAAGAGGAAATTGTCTGTTCGTGGAAGACACAGGGAATAGCGAATCCTGTGTCTTTTCCGTTGTGTGTGTGTGTGTGTGTGTGTGTGTGTGTGTGTGTGTGTGTGTTTGGGTCCCACCTGGCAGTGCTCAGGGATTATTTCTGCCTTGTGCTCAGCCAGGGTTGGCTCCCTGGCAATGCATAGGGGATCATGTGGGGTTTGAAGTGGAGTCAGTCGCATGCAAAGCAAATGTTTCAACCCCTACACTGTGTCCATGACCCAGAATTCCTCTTTATTCACTAGGAAAACTGAATCCAGACGGCGGGACAGGGAAGCAGGCATGAGCTCCCACTGCTCTTGTTTTCCAGCGACAGCAGGTGCCCCCTCTCTTCCAGAACAGCTACTAGGCCGGAGGCCCACACCCGAGGCATGTTTCCAAGCTCATTCATCTCTCAGCTGGGTCGCAGTGGCCAGTGCAGGGTCAGGGCAGGAACCCAAGGGCAAGGCCATCAGCAGGTCATGTGTCCATCACTCCTGGGTAAGATCACACCAAGCAGAGACATTGGCTGAAAGTCTCTCAGGACAACTTTGACCCCGATGAAGGCCATTTTAGGGTGTTATCTCCGCCTTCCCCTCCACACACAACACACCCCACAGTCCTAGCCAGGACAGAGCTCTCTGTCCACAGAGCCAGGGCCAGCCAGAGGGCTCAGCTCATCCCTGCTCATTCTCTCAGGGTCTCTCTCAAGCCCTGGTGTGGGGCCTAGAGTGTGTGTGGGGGGTGGGAAGAGGCCGGTGGGGGGAGGCTGGGGGTGAGTCAGTCTCTGAGGTATTTCTCCAGCAGCTGCTTCTCAGGGAGATAAGCCTTTGCCAGGCCCTTTCCAAGGGCCTGGGAGAGGAGGGGCCCTTTCTTCGGGCCAGCCAGGGGGTCCCCTGGAGTGCCTCTGCTCCATGCGGAGGAGCCAGGTCCCAGTCAGAGACCTCTTTTAGGGGCCCCTAGGAATCTGCTGGAGCAGCTCAGCCCCCCACCCCACCTGCTGGAAACTGCAATCAAGGCCCAGCGGAAGGAGCTTCCCAGGGAGGAAGGGGCCCAAGTCTTCCTGGGAGAGATCAGCCAAGGGACAGGCAGGGGGACGGGGATGCACAGACCCTCACCTCTGCCATGCGGGTTTCTTCCTGAACTGGGTGGACCCTAATGGCAGCAGGCATGTTCCCAGCACCCCCAGACCTCCCGACTGCTGGGCATGCCAGATGAAGCTGGAGACCAATGGAACTTGGAGCCTGGCCCTGGGGGTATTTCAGTGAGGGTGGGTTTCTATCATCCACTTGGAGGCAGAAGGGGCTGAGCAAGCCCATGGCCCGAGTGCCTGCACCCCACCCCTCCGCTGATGAGGAAACTGAGGTCCAGGGAGGGAAAAGGGTCACTCAGGGAGTTAGTCATGCTGATGGGACAGGAACTGTGCAGGGCTGAGGAATGGGGATTGGAGCTGTGCAGGGCTGAGGAATGGGGGCTGGAGCTGTGCAGGGCTGAGGAATGGGAGGGTCTGGAGCTGTGCAGGGCTGAGGAATGGGGGGCTGGAGCTGTGCAGGGCTGAGGAATGGGGGGATTGGAGCTGTGCAGGGCTGAGGAATGGGGATTGGAGCGTGCAGGGCTGAGGAATGGGGGGCTTGGAGCTGTGCAGGGGCTGAGGAATGGGGGCTGGAGCTGTGCAGGGCTGAGGAATGGGGGATTGGAGCTGTGCAGGGCTGAGGAATGGGGGGGCTGTAGAGTGCAGGGCTGAGGAATGGGGCGCTTGAGCTGTGCAGGGCTGAGGAATGGGGGGGCTGGAGCTGTGCAGGGCTGAGGAATGGGGGCTGGAGCTGTGCAGGGCTGAGGAATGGGGGCTGTAGCTGTGCAGGGCTGAGGAATGGGGCTGGAGCTGTGCAGGGCTGAGGAATGGGGGCTGTAGCATGCAGGGCTGAGGAATGGGGGCTGGAGCGTGCAGGGCTGAGGAATGGGGCTGGAGCTGTGCAGGGCTGAGGAATGGGGGCTGGAGCTGTGCAGGGCTGAGAAATGTGGGGCTGGAGCTGTGCAGGGCTGAGGAATGGGGGCTGGAGCTGTGCAAGGCTGAAGAATGGGGGCTGTAGCGTGCAGGGCTGAGGAATGGGGGCTGGAGCTGTGCAGGGCTGAGGAATGTGGGGGCTGGAGCTGTGCAGGGCTGAGGAATGTGGGGCTGTAGCTGTACAGGGCTGAGGAATGGGGGCTGGAGCTGTGCAGGGCTGAGGAATGGGGGGCTGGAGCTGTGCAGGGCTGAGAAATGTGGGGGCTGGAGCTGTGCAGGGCTGAGGAATGGGGAGCTGTAGCGTGCAGGGCTGAGTAATGGGGGGCTGTAGCGTGCAGGGCTGAGGAATGGGGGGCTGTAGCTGTGCAGGGCTGAGGAATGGGGGGCTGTAGCTGTCAAGGCTGAGGAATGGGGGGCTGTAGCGTGCAGGGCTGAAGAATGGGGGGCTGGAGCTGTGCAGGGCTGAGGAATGGGGGCTGTAGCGTGCAGGGCTGAGGAATGGGGGGGGCTGGAGCTGTGCAGGGCTGAGGAATGGGGGCTGGAGCTGTGCAGGGCTGAGGAATGGGGGGCTGTAGCGTGCAGGGCTGAGGAATGGGGGGGCTGGCTGTCGGGGGGCTCGGCGGGGGCGCTGGGGCGGGGGGGCTGGGGGCTGGGTGGGGCTGTGCCGGGGGGGGCGCGGGGGGGGGTGCGCGCGGGGGGATGGGGGCTGGCGCGGGCTGGGGGCGTTATCTTGTTCTTGCCGGTATTCCTGTGTACTCATTCTCTCCCTCAATTTCCCCCTCCCCAACCCCTGAAAGTCCCACTTTGGAAGTTTAGGCCTCCTCAGCAGTAGCAAGGGGTCCTGTCTCTCCTACCCTCAACACACTCACTCACTCACGCACTATACAGAGAAATATACTTGGGGCCAGAGGGATAGCACAGCGGGCAGGGTGTTTGCCTTGCACGCGGCAGACCCGGGTTCGATCCCCAGCATCCCTAGCACCGCTAGGAGTAATTCCTGAGTGCAGAGCCAGGAGTAACCCCTGAGCATTTCCAGGTGTGACCCAAAAAAAAAAAAAAAAAAAAAAAAAGAAAAAGAAATACAGACACACAGACATATACAGAAACACACAGACTGACACAGAGACACACACACACCACAGACTCAGATACACAGGCACACACACCATCTTTCCAGTTTACACATCAGGAGTTCACGTTTCCAGCTAACTGATGGGGCCAGGAAGCTATAAATCTATTAACGTCGGTGGTCTGGGCCATCGATCTCAGGGAGATGGGGCTCTTCTGCACGGAAGAGGGTTCTATGGGGCCGCCTTTCCAGGCAGAGGAGCTGGGAAGCCAGAGTAGGAAATATTATGATTTGTTTCCCTCCTCGTTAAAGATTTTTCCTACAGTCCTGCCAACATAAGCTGCCACGCGCTGCCGGCGCCTGGAGGAGAGGTCCGGAGCCCTCCGCTCGCAGCCCAGTGCAGCCCCCTCCCTCGGCGGCACTGCCTCCGGTCTCGCGGGATCAGGCGCTGGCCCTTTAAGCCGGGAGGGGGCGGGGCTCTCGAGGTTAACGTCAGCGCTCTGTGGCCCGCCCGTGCCGGAACCCTGCCTGTTCATTGGTGGTCTTAGCAAGGCCCCCTGGCCAATGGGAAGAGGCTGCGGGAATCCTGTCCAGCCGCCAGAGAAGGGCTGGCTTTAGCGTCGAGGATCCCGGACCCGTGGGGCAAGGGTGGGCGTCGAGTGTGGTGGATCGTGGATTAGGTCTGGCCTCGTGTCCCCTTCTGTGCCTGTGACAGAAATGGCGCTATCTGAACTTCCAGGTGGGCCCTGCGTGGTGCATAGGCTTCTAAGACCCGCGTCTGTTGCAAGGCCACGACCCTCCACTCTGAACAAGAAAAGTCAACACAGGATCTCTTCAGAGGTCCTTGACCCCCCAAAGGAGGTCTATTGTAAAGTCCCTTCGTGGCTCTTTCGGCTGCCCTACCTCGAAGAATCCTACGACGGGTGCAGGAGAGGGAAAGCACCCGGAGCGGGGGACTGTCCCGGACTTTCCTCCCCATCCCCTGGGCTAATTCCAACCTGGGGTCCATGCAAAGGAAGAGTTCCCAGGGTGCTGCTATTGCTGAAGGCGGGAGGTGTGGAAGAAGGGGCTCCCCAGGGCATCATCCTCCCCTTCCTGATTTCTGCTCCGCCCCCTCCTCCACCCCCCTCACCCCACCCCCAGCCTGATTCAGCTTGTTTCCAGGGGAAAGGAAGGAGGGGACGGGAGTGGGTTCTCACTGAGCTGTGGGATAGGAGTGGGGAATCCCCAACCCCGACATTCCTTCCAAGAGAGACAGCTTGAGCTCTGGGGGCGAGTCAAGGGGAGGGCAGAGCCCTCTCACATTCCCCCTTACCCACCGCTCCTGCAGGCTAGCTGGCAGACCCCCCCCACACCACCACCACACACACACACACACACACACACACACACACACACACACACACACTCTGAACCATGCATTCCAGGACAGTTACTTGCTTCGTGGTCACTAGAAAATTGCCCCCCCTTGCAGGCTGACGGCCACCAGACTTGAATCACTGCTGCGCCTCGTGGGGGTGAGGTGGGGAGGAGAGAGCCCGTGACCCTCAGTGTTTAGACCTTCCCTGACACTCAGCATCACCATTCAGGCATTTGGCGATGCCCCCGCATCAGACTGTCCAGTGGTGAGGAAAAGGCACAGACGCAAACTCAGGACCCCAGTTCAAGACCCAACTGCGCTGAGACACTGGGGTGGGGTGCCTGGAGGGGGGGGGGGAGCCCGGGGTAACCACAGTCCTTCAGTCTGCTCCTGTGGGGCCTGGGGTGGTAGCACAGGGGAGCATAGTTCTCAGAACTATGAGTTCTCCCTCGGCCCTGGCCCCTCAGGGCGCCGGGAAGGGAGAGAGCCAGTTCTCTCTCTGTCCCTGGGACCGGCCCCTCCCTGAGTCTTCCTGGCAGGCCTGGGGGATGCAGGGAGGCACAATGTTCCAGCCTCCAACCTCACTCTCAACCCCCAGTCCCCACAGACCCGGGAAGGCGGCTGCTGAAGTTTCATATTTTCCCCCTACCGAACTATTCACCACAGCCCAAGTCCAAATAAAGCAGGAATGCTGTGTGTGTGTGTGTGTGTGTGTGTGCGGCGCACACACATGCAGTCTCCACAGACAGGGACCGTAAGGGTCCTTATACAGGGCAACAGTACCTCTGTGGCCCCTATATGTGAGATCCACACCCCTGTATGCTGTGACACAGGGGATACAGAACAGACTCACTTTAGGGGCTCCTCACCCCCAGCGAGGATGCTCTCAGATGTCCTCACGCATGCCCAGACTCCAACATGCACACACACAAACACACACACTCACACACAGAGTGCTGACTGAGCTAAGCCATGTGACTGAGATGGTGCAGTCATGGGGTCACCCAGGAAAGAGCTGCGGGGAGGCGGGTGGGGTCTTCGGCTGACTTGAACCAGAGACGTTAAAGTTTGGAACTGGAGGAGGAGTAACACGGGGAACTGAACTTTCTAGGTGGGTGCTGCAGAAGGGGGAGACGGGAGAGCAGGCTGGCCCCCACCTCAGGCCTCTGCAGCACAGGGCTGGGGGGGAGTATCTGGTCTCCCCTCCTGTCCCATGACACTGGTCAGGCTGCAGATCCCTGAGCAAAGTGTTGGTCTGGCCTGCAGGTTCCCGGCCAGTGGCTGGCATATCCTGACCGGGCGGTCCCGTACTGTGGCCCAACCCTGGGGTGGGTGCCAGGTGCTGTCTGGGCAGGCGGAAGGGATGGCAGGGACGGCTGCCGCCCAGGGCTGGCATTAACTGTGATTGGGGCCATAGCAGTCCATGGTGTGGCTGCTGGAAATGTCAGGCTATCAGCAGCTCCAGAGGGTCCCTGCAAGACAGCTTAGAACATGGGCCACCACAGGCCAGGGCTGGCCCTGGGGACCTCTGGAGAATCAGAAGCCCTTGTCCAGCATTTATTGAGCATGGACTGTGTGCCCAGCCCATGGAGCCAGAGCTAAGCGAAGGCCAGTGCCTGCTGCCAAAAGGTTCCTAATAGTCAAGCTGAGTGCTCTGTAGAAGGGGAGCCTAATAGTCAAGCTGAGTGCTCTGTAGAAGGGGAGCCTAGCCCTGAGCTCTGGCTGTCCCTCAGACCTGTGACCACACCATTCCAGGGGGATCATCTCGCACCCCTTTGCAGTTT
Organism: Cryptotis parvus; assembly: GCA_021461705.1. Lineage (NCBI taxonomy): Eukaryota > Metazoa > Chordata > Mammalia > Eulipotyphla > Soricidae > Cryptotis > Cryptotis parvus. The sequence goes on along the minus strand of JAJIBD010033704.1, from coordinate 17,287 downwards.
CTAGGTTCCTTAGGGCCGGCGAAAGGGATGCCAGGTGGGTGTGCCCACTGTTCTAGCACCCAGGAGGTGGGGGCCTGACCTGTGGGGGTGTGTATGTGTATGTGAAAAGGATGGAATACACTCTCCACCCCCCCATACACACACACACTCACACACACACACACACACACACACACAGCTGAGCCTCCAGGATGAGTGCCCTGAATTCCACTCCGGATGTCGGCCTGCCCCTGCGCCAGGTAGTTTCCATGTGCCTGGCCTCCTGCCCAGGTCCTCCCTGCTGCGGCCTGAGGGGCCATTCTTTAAGGTTCAAGGCTGCTGTGTTAGTAAGCCCCAGATACACCCGGGCACCTCCCCCCCCTCCCCCCATTCCACCCCTCTATGCCCCCTCCCCAGTGCTGAGGGAGTTTCTAGGCCGGGCCTGAGAGACCATCAGGGCCTGGTGGCCAAGCAGCTAAGCGGCCCTGCAGGTCCCAGGCCAGCTGGAAGGCTACACTCGCAGGGCGTCTGGAGCCTGCCACCCGGCTCTGGCCGGAGTGCCTGGCTGTTTCCCTCTCCCCTCTCCTCCCTGCACCCGGCTTCTGCCCGGCTCAGCTGTCCTCAGGTTTTATTTTTGGAAGAAGCTGCCGCTGTCTCTCCTTGGTTCCTCCCCTTCCTTTAGGGTTAGGACCCTTGGACTCTGCCGGGTCTTGGATGTGACTCCAGGCCCTGGGGATGTCTCTCTCTGGACTTCGGAGGGAGGCGAAGCTACAGACTTTTTTTTTTTTTGGAACATATTCTGTGATGCTCAAGGCTTATTCCTGGCTCTGCACTCAGGAATTACTCCTGGCAGTGCTTGGGGGACCATATGGGAAGCTGGGGATGGAACCGGGTCGGCTGTGAGCAAGGCAAGCACCCACCCACTGTCCTGTGGCTCCAGCCCTCAAACGCTCTGGATGCCACTACTGGGCTTCAAGCCTCTGCCCTTCTCCCCCACCCAGTGTGTGACTCACGCCCAGCCCTGCCTTTCTTGAAGGGCCCCACTGACAGCCAGAAAGAACAGTGACACTATGGAACCTCTGTCATCTTTCATCGGGCCCACACTCTAACAAGTGTCAGGGTTCTTAGGCAGGGAGCAGGCTCCCCCCCCCTGTCCTACCCTGGCACTGCTTCTGCTACTGTGTAGCTCCCGGGGCGAGTGCCTAAACCTCTCTGAGCCTCTGTCACAGCTATGAATTAGGAGTATGTGTCTCTTGGCTCCAAGGTGCCAGTAGCTTCTGTATCCTCTGCAGAGAGAAGCATGGGGGGCGGGGGAAGGGAGTGGCCTTGTCCAGAGTCTCACCCATCTAGAATCTAGATGGTCTAGGAATCTTCCCTTGGGCTCCCAAGGGAAGGGAAGCTGCTGGCACCAGCCCCGAAGGGGCTCTTTATGACTCCTCACATGGGCCCATCCTGGGGCTCTAGCTACCTACTACCACCAGCCGTGCTAGGGGTAGGTCCTGGGGGCGGGGGGTGTCCCAGCACCAACCTCCCAGGTGCGGCCCATCCCGAAGAACTCAGGGAGGAGGGGCTAGCCAGGTCCTCACATCACAGAGCGGGAGGGGAGCCACAGCTGGGCGGGCCAGCTGGGGCCCTTCCAGCCAGGCCAGATGTCTCAGGAATGTGCTGAGCTGGGAACTACCTCGAGCCTTCCCTCACCACCCCCAACCCCTCACCCCCTCGTGGCTGGTCCTGCTCAGCCCCACCCCCGCCCCTTGCATCTTGCCTCAGCAAGGCTGCCACTGCCCCTGGGGTGCCTAATCACCATCTAGCTCCCTCTAGGGCTCTAAGGGGGTCACAGTAGGAAGGGCCCACCCCAGCAGACCCCCAGGAGCTGACTCTGTGGGGTGGGGGGTGGGGGCAGGATGACTGAACTAACTGGGAGGGGAAATTCTGAGCAGATTAGCGCCTGCCAGATCCCAAATGTGGAACTGATTTGTAGCCCTGGGAGAGAAAGGGGTGAAGGCTCTGGGCGGCAGAGGGCAGGGCCGGACCCCCTCTCGGGACGATGAGAAAAGGGGCAGGGTCGGGAGCCCAAGGAGATGAGGTGCCAGGTGGGGGTGGCACTCAGGCCTTCCAGCCCCCCACCCCACTCCAGGGACCAACAGGCCACTCTCCCAGAGGGGCCTGGACCGCAGGAGGAAGCAGGGAACCCTGAGAGGGTCCTGGGACTGGGCCAGGAGGCAGGACATGGTCTGGGCTGGAGCTCAAAGAAGGACAGCTTGTCCCTCGGGGAGGGGCGGGGTCCCCAGACCGCCAGGGTCAGCCTGGTCCTGCTTGAGTGCCGGGATGAAAGCATTGGGGAGGGGATGGGAGGGGGTGTCTGGCACGCGAGCTGGGACCCATGGGGTGAGAGTCACACGTCAGGTCACATCAGGACATGAGGCGAAAGTGGGAAGAAGTTGGGATGGAAGAGCCCCTGCAGTGGACTCTGGCTCTGGAAGGAATTGGGGGCTCCGTCCCACCTGCTGAGACAACTAACTCCTGGCATGACATTCGAGCTCTACATTCGAGCTCTGTCATAAATTGAGAGTCAGGGGCCTGCACGTTTCTCTTTGCACTGAGCCTGGGGACCTGCCTGAGTCCATGGCCGCAGGGCCTTTGCATGTTCTCTTTACCTGGAAGGTCTTTGCCCTGTAGCTCTACTCAGCAAGTCCTATCATCTCTGAAATGCCACTTCTTCTAGGAAGACTTCCTTGATCACCCAGCAGGAACAGTTCTCTCCTTTTGTACTACTTGTGGGCACTTAGGTTACAGATTGATCTCAAGCCTGGAACTCTATGCACAGTGGGGACCATCTCTCCTAAGCCTTTACTTCCTTGAGGGTAGAAGACATCTTTCTTGACCCCTGTGGGCTATCACATAGTGTGCCTAATACGAATAACAAATCCTGAGAGCTTGCTTGCTTGCCTGCCTGCCTTCCCTCTTTCTTCCTTCCTTCCTTCCTTCCTTCCTTCCTTCCTTCCTTCCTTCCTTCCTTCCTTCCTTCCTTCCTTCCTTCCTTCCTTCCTTCCTTCCTTCCTTCCTTCCTTCCTTTCCTTCCTTCCTTCCTTCCTTCCTTCCTTCCTTCCTTCCTTCCTTCCTTCCTTCCTTCCTTCCTTCCTTCCTTCCTCTCTCTCTTTCTTCTTCCCTTCTTCCTTCCTTCCTTCCTTCCTTCCTTCCTTCCTTCCTTCCTTCTCCTTCCTTCCTTCCTTCCTTCCTCTCTCTCTTTCTTTCTTCCTTCCTTCCTTCCTTCCTTCCTTCCTTCCTTCCTTCCTTCCTTCCTTCCTTCCTTCCTTCCTTCCTCTCTCTCTTTCTTTCTTCCCTTTCTTCCCCTTCCTTCCTTCCTTCCTTCCTTCCTTCCTTCCTTCCTTCCTTCCTTCCTTCCTTCCTTCCTTCCTTCCTTCCTTCCTTCCTTCCTTCCTTCCTTCCTTCCTTCCTTCCTTCCTTCCTTCCTTCCTTCCTTCCTTCCTTCCTTCCTTCCTTCCTTCCTTCCTTCCTTCCTTCATTTTCTCTCTGGACCCAAGGATTGTTTTTACTGTTGGTTATTTGGGTGCCACAAAAAGCTCTAGGGTCACCCCTGCTTTACCTGGAGAGCCATGATGTGGTGCGGTGTGAAGCAAGAAGGGCTGCATGCAGAGCAAGAGCCTCGATCCCTGAGCTTCCTCCAGGATGATGGTTATTTATTATTATAATTTTTATTTTTTTGCCATACCCGGCTGTGTGCAGCGGTTCCTCCTGGCTCTGCACTCAGGAATTACTCCTGGTGGTGCTCAGGGGGACCATATGGGATCTAACCTGAGCTGTGTTTACACAAGTGCTTGACCCACTGTAGTATCATTTCTCTAGGTGCAGAGTTTTTTGGTTTTGGGTCACACCCGCGATGCTCGGGGGGTTACTCCTGGCTCTGTGCTCAGGAATTACTCCTGGTGGAGCTCAGGGGACCCTATGGGATGCTGGGAATTGAACCTGGGCGGCCATGTGCGAGGCAAATGTAAAACCCGCTGCATTATCACTCTGGTTGAGCCAGCCTGATGATTACTAATAGAGACCACGCCCAGTTGACACTGGGGGGCTGTTTGATGTTAGCACAATGGAACTCAGCAATTGCACACGCTAGGAATTTGTTCTGTCTTCTCAAGCACTGGTGCTTTGAAGCACACGCGACCCAGTCACGGAGTTGAGGGGAACAATCCAGCACCCAGTACAGGCTGGCCAGATGGAGACTCGGCCTGCCCCTCCCTCGGTGCGCTGGATGGACAGAGCCCCCAGTTTGGTTCTATCCTTGGGCCTCCCTCTCCTGGTCCCCAAAGGACAGAGCCTGAGAAGGTGCCTTTGCTCTTTGAGCTTCACCCCAAAGCATCTTCCTGCTCAGAGAGGTCTGGCAGACAGAGAAATCAAGTCTCTCTGGTCCGGGCTCAGCAGCAGGACACTTGGTGGACAGAGCCCTGACAACTGCCCACGCTGGGCCCTGCTTTCCAGGTGGTGGCCCTGACTCCCAGGATTTGCTCTGTGTGTGGCCCTGTCTGGGTCCTCAGTGAGATCAACTATGAGTCTTCACAAGAACTTCCCGTGCTGAGGTCAGAGAGAGAACACGTGCGGGGAGCACCGCATGTGTCCCCTGAGCACCGCTAGGAGTGATCCCTGCGCACAGAGTCAGGAGTAAGTGCCGACTCCTGCCAGGGGGGACCCCCAAAGAAAAAAGAACCCAAGTTCAGGAGCGCTATTACAGCAGGTAAGCGCCTTCGGCGTGGCTGACCCTCGTTCATTTTTCAGCATCCAGTATGGTCTCACGGAGTCCCCAGGAGTGATCCCTGAGCAAAAAGCCAGGAGTGAGTCTTGAGCACCATCAGGTGTGGGCCCCAAACCAAAAAAAAACCCCAAGTTATGCTGTTATCCCTCCTGGATGGATGAGGAAAATGAGCTCAGAGGGTGCGGGCCGCTGTCCATGTTCACACCGGAATGAGGGGGTGAGCCTGGGGGTGGCTTCAGGGCTGACGGGAGAGCAGCCCCAACCCCCTCCCCAGAGTGCTCCTGGCTCCCCAGTGTTCACAAGAGATGTACCGTGCGACTGGGGACTCAGGACTACGGATTTTGGGGGCCTTTCTGCTGGGAATGGGCCTGGGGTGTAATGGATTAGGGGTTCCCCTTGTCTCTTCCCCAAGTCTGAGCTTTAAACTGCCCCAGCTATTCCCAGGTCTGTCTAATTCTTGAGCTGCAGAGCAAGTATCCAGGTATCCCTTTTATTATTCTTTATAACCCACTTATACTCTTTTATGTGCACAATATATTTTGTAATAGAAAAAGCCATTGTGGCAAAGTGAAGGGTGGATGTGGGATTGCGGTTGAGGCTCACTACTTGGATAAATAAGTAAAATCCACTTAAAAAGAGAGGAAAAATGGACCGTTTCCCGAGAGTGCCCCCTTCCCTCACTCCCACCCACCAACTCATTTACCAGCCTTTCTCCACAGGCCCCTGCCAAACTCTGACCTGTCCCTTCCTCCCTTCCCCCACGCAGAGCCCAGGGTCATCAGGGCTTGAGACCAAAGCAATGGTGCCCTCGGTGACCTCTCAGTCACGGTCAGTCCTGAGGAGTCCAAGTCCATTGTAGAAGCGATTTGTTCTACGTCACACATTGAGTTAGAGAGATGAGCAAGTTAGACAGAAGGGAGAAGGAGCAAAAAGTTGGGCACGCCTCCCTGTCCCCAATTAGGTCCTCTGGGGTTGGAGAGATAGTACAGTGGGGAGGACATTTGCCTTGCATGCAGCTGACCTGGGTTCAATCTCCAGCATCCCTTTTGGCTCCCTGAGCACTATCAGGAGTCATCCCTGAGTGTAGAGACAGGAGTAGCCCCTGAGCATCACCTGGTATGGCCCCCAAACAAAAACAAACAAACAAACAAACAAAATTCCCTCCTGGCTATATAATTTGAGTTGTTTTTGGATTTATGGGCCAGCCTGCTCTGTATTTACTCCTGGCTTTGTGCTCAGTGGAGCATAAAGCGCCAGGCATTAAACCTGGGCCTCTTGCATAAAGCAAACATTCAGCCCACGGAGCTATCTCTCTGGCCTGTAATTTTGTTTTTCTTGGGGGGTCCCACCTGGTGGTACTCGAGGGATATGTCTGATGCAGTATGGAGAGGCCACTCCTAGCCCTGCTGGGGGACCACCGTTAGCTCAAGCATGCAGAGTCCGCCCCGCCTGCCCACTGAGCTGTCTCCAGGCCCTCAGAGCCTGCTTTAAGCTTTGCTTCCTGACTTTCCTCTCTGTGGGGGTCCCCAGGAGCCTGCCTTGCCCCACTTGGCTGCTTTCATTTTGTTATTCTCTGGAAGGAGAAGGGGGGCAGCTGTTGTAGTCCAGCTGTTAAGAGGGACCACACAGATGTGTCATCCTCTCAGTGATGGGGGATGTGGGGGAAGATGGTTCCTGGGCCAAGAGCCAAGGCCCAGGATGCTGGGGCGAGGACTCTGTCCTAGGAGTGATGGAGGGGGGCCCTGTGGAAACAGGCATGGTGGATCCTTACTGCCAGTGGCACGTCTGGGCCCTGGGATCAGGAGCTGGGCATGCCCAGGAAATCCAGCTCTCAGGCATATTTTCTCCGCCGCCTGGGACTCTGTGCCATATCTCCTAGCGTCCACCTGACCAGGGGCTCAGCCCTGCCTCCCCTGCCTGGGTACAGTCAAAGGTCCTGCTGCTTCCTCTGGCTTCCCCTGGCCTGCGCGCGGGGTTACAGAGTGTTCCAAGCAGCTCACGGTCTTAACTCCACCCTGAATCTTCTTCCTCCCTCCTGCGTTCTGCCCCACTCCCACCCCACCCCCTCAGTGTCTGATCCTTCCAGAACAGCCTGTTCTTTAGCATCTGGAGCTCGTTTCTTGAGGGACGTTCAGGGGCCAGCCAGGTCCCCGAGAGGGGTGCTCTGGGAGTGTTTCAGCACCAGGCTGATTGCAGGAGGCACCGGGCCCCCTAAAGGGGCAAGCCAAAGGAAGCTCCTCTCCAGCCCCTGGTTCCTGCTTCTCCTGTAAGTAGCCAGGCCAGCCCAGGCTACTGACGGGCGGACCTTCCCGGGAGTCCCGGAGAAGGCCAACATCCACGTTCCCATGTGATTGGGGCGCAGCCTCCTGGAGAAAGCGAGGACAGGGCAGGAGACGGGAAGGGGGAGCTTCTCCGGTCTAGGGGTCGAGGCAGCCTGAAGCGCTCTGGGCAGTCATTATGCCCCTGAGGCGGCGGGCGTGCGGGGGTTGGAGGCAGAGACCCTCAAGCGCTGAGACCCAACCTTACCCCAAAGGGCCAAGTTGAAACCCAAAGAGGAACAGGAGAGAAAATGGCTCTTTCCCCTCCTCCGCTCGCTCCTGGGGCCCTCAGTTCTCCCTCAGTATACCCCACAACATGCCTGCAAATGCCTGCTGGCAGCAGGGGTGAGGCACTGGGGAGTCAGAGTGTGGGGGGCACCTCCTCCGGAAACCCTCCTTCAGCTCCCAGCATGCTCTGTTTCAGCATGGCGGGTCCGGCCGTGCCCGGCTCACTCCCCTCACACAGCCCAGGTGGCTAGAAGACAGGGTGTGTCTTCTTCACCTGGGGTCCCTGGTACCAGTCTAGGTGCTCCTTTTTATTTTCCTTCAGTGCCAGGGATCAAACCCAGGGCAAGCCAGAGGGACCTCACAGTACTTTGGGGTGAAGATACTATTTTTGTGGGGTTCAGTATTCCTGTTGCCCTCAGAGCTAACCAGGCCTCTCTAGGTCCCTGGGGAGGGGGTTGAGAATGTGGGGACATTGGTGGTGGGAAATGGGCACTGGTAGAGGATGGGTGCTGGAATACTGTATGCCTGAAACCCAAACATGAACATCTTCGTAATTATATATATATATCTCATGGTGGTATTGAAAAAAAAAAAAAAGAACTCTAGGTCCCATTTGGAATTATGGGTATAATTCTTGAACATTTAGAACCCTTTTTTTTTTTTGCTTTTTTGGGTCATACCTGGCAATGCTCAGGGGACCATATAGGATGACGGAATCGAACCCAGGCCAGCACAGGCCGGCCGTGTGCAAGGCAAGCGCCCTACCCGCTGGGCTATCCCTCCAGCCCAAGAACTCTTTTTTTTTTGGGGGTGTGGCAGGGGGCCTGCTCTTCAGAAGGTCCAGGGAACCCTTCCCAGGGATTTTTTCGCCAAGGAGGCGGCCTGTCAGCACAGGCCTCTAAGGACGTGCTGGCCAATGGGTGGGGGTGGGGGCAGTGTCTGGGTCACTTCGGTTGTCTCCTGAGGGCTTCCGCGTCATGCCCAGCAATACTTGGGAGACCATGTGGTCTCAAGGTTGGCCCTTCACCTCTGTCCTATCTGTTTGTCTTCTCTTTTTCCTTTTCTCTTTTTCTCCATGATGCCAGAGATAACACACCTGTAAGGCAGGCGCCTTCCCAGTGAGCTGATCTGCTCGGGCAAGGCTGACTTGGGAAACCCATTCTCCCTTCCCTTCCAGGGACAGCCCAGTTCTAAAAGGCACTTTCTTTACAAATACTTTGAAATCCTTACAGCAAGGCAAAGTCCACTACTGGACTGCTGCAGATCTGGCTTTAGTCTATGTTGGGGCTCATCTCCCCTCCAGGGGCTGTGCTTAACGCGTATGTGCGTGTGTGTGTGTGTGTGTGTGTGTGTGTGTGTGTGTGTGTGTGTGTGTGTGAGAGAGAGTGAGAAATAATGGCTGCCTCGTGCTCCTGGGGAACTTCCTCACTTTGGTCTTCTGCATACAGTAAAATTTCACAATCTTTACTTTTGTGGTTCTGGTGCTAGTTCAGACCGACTAAAAAAAACCTTATTTTTTTCATTGATCCTGCAATAAACAGATATCACCTTTTATGTGGTTGAAAGTCTTAGGCTCTGTGGCTTGCACTTTGGAGGCGGCCGGGTGAGGGGCGGCCGGGCTTTGCTATCTTGAGGCCTATTTTCTGCCGTGGCACTGTGCTAGAACTGACCTACCGAACTTGACAGACTCGCTGAACTTTCTCCTGGAGGAAATGGCCTGGCGCCAACTGAAGAACTGTAAACTGGGATGAGGCCCATGGAGAAGCCAAAGAACAGAAAGGGGAAAATAAGGGGAGAAGGGGAGGCAAGGAGAAGGGAAGGGGAGGCACTTCCACTTTGGAAGTGGGGGGTGGGAAAGAGGTTTTTCTAGACCCATGACCTTTGAACTGAAAAGGAAGTGACGGCAAGAAGGGAAGGGAAAACATTACTGAGGGTAAGAACAGCATGTGCAAGGGGCCTGAGGCGGGAGCCGGGAAAAGATTTTCTCTGATGCTGAGTGAATGTCGATTCAGGACTTAGATTCTGGTGAATGTCGATTCAGATAATCTAAAGAAGAAAACCAGGAAAGATGGATGCCTGCGCATCCGTGCTGAAGGCTAAGACCTAACCCCAAATTCTAGCCTGTCAGGGCATTGCCGGCTCTCCTGGGCTGGCAGGAGGCAGAATGGAAGGGACGTAAAGCCCTGGAAACCCTGGGGAGCCATTACTGAATGTGGGACAGTGTATGCGGCAGCACCCCGGAGGGGTCAGGGGTAGATGAGCTGAAGAACTCTTTGATTTTTCTCCTCCAGGAGCCCCAGGCTCTGCACTCCCTTCTGCAGTGGGAGGTGGACTTTATGTCCAGCAGGGGATGGAGCTGTGAGCAAGATGGACACATCCCTGCCCTCACAGAGTTTGTGCCTGTGACACAGCGGAACTGAAGCAGAACCAAACTAAATGCTTGTCCCAAGTCAACTCCGGGTTCTGGAGAAGGAGAAGCGGTCTGGGTGTGTGTGTGGGGGGGGGGGGGGGGGGGTGGGGGCTTCAGGAACTGGATCCCAGAGACTCAAGCATCCCATTCATTCTCCTCCCTTCCCTCCTTCCTAGCAGATTTCACCGAGGCCAGAAGGCCTGGGCCCTGGGGTCCCTGTTTCCTAGTGGTGAGAATTTAAAGAGACACCAGCGCACAAACACCTCCCGCTGCTTCAGCGCTGTTCAAGGCCCACACACAGGCATCAGAACCCCAAAAGCACATACTTCTCTAATCTTCCCAAATCCCCAGAGGCTGGGGGTGTTGGTGGGGAGAGAGGGATGGTTCTCTGTTCCCCCAATTAGCTCAGGAGAAGCCAGGCTGGGGACCTGAGGGCAGAGCTCAGCCCCGTCCGCCCTCCCTAGGGCAGCGCCCTGGTTCTGTCCTTCCACACCTGGCGTCCCCAGCTGCTGAGGTGAATGAGTGTGCTGGGCAAACATCCTTGCAGCTTCCTGCTGCTCCCCTCTGAGACAACAGAGGCCCCTCTCCCCCTCCTCCTCTCCTGCACCCCAGGCCGCCGCACAGCTGGGGCTTCTCTGGGATCCAGAGCCATTTCCCTCTCAAGATACCACAGTTACGCCCGCCTAGGAGCCAGAAACCCCCTGAGGCACACAACCCACGTGTCTCTTCCTGGAAGCGGCACTTGGTCTCCCTTGGGGCCTTGGTCCCAGAAGCACTAGACTTCATACCTGCCAGGGGGCTAAAGGGTCTCAGGGTTCCAGGTAAGGGGATGCCTGAACTGTGCGAGAGTGGGGAAGAGGGAAGGCCGACATCTGGCAGAAAAGATGTCTGACAGGTGTCTCAAGAGAATCACAGGACCGGGCGCCCTCACAGGAGGGGCACCTCAGCACCCCTCACTTGACTGAGGAAGCTCCTGCTCCTGTCTCTGTCCACGGAATGTGGGTTTCTTATGTGGTGGTATTCTGGGTGACTGTTCTTGGAGTTCTGAAATTTTGCACAGAACCACCGAGCATGCACTTTTTTTTTTTATTTCATGTCACCTTATGACCTTTATCCAGATGAGAGATAGAGAGAGAGGCGAGAGAGAGAATATTCTCCTCTCCCTTCTTCCACATGAAGCGACATCCCTTTGCGCCTTAACTCTGGAACTTTCCAATTCTCATGCAGGATGAATGGGGAGTTGGGAGGAGGTGTGGTATCCTTAGATAGAGAAAGAGAGGCCCTAGGGCTAGAGTGACAGTACAGAGAGTATGGCACTTGCCTTGCATGTGATCAACCGGGTTCGATCCCGGCATCCCCATATGGTCTATCAGGGGTAATTCCTAAGTGCAGAGCCAGGAGAAACCCCTGAGCATTGCCAGGTGTGACCCCCCAAAACTAAAATAAGTAAGAAAGTAAATAAATAAATAAAACTTAGATTTTTTTTTCTTGGAACTGGAGCGCTAGCCCAGGGGTAAAGCATTTGCCTTGAATGCAGCTGGCCGGGTTCGATCCTAGCATCCCACTTGGTCCCCTGAGCACCACCAGGAGTAATTCCTAAGTGCAGAGCCATCCATGGGTGTGGACCCCCAAATTTTTTAATGGAATAAAAAGAAAGAAGCCCTGAGAAGGACACTGGCGGCTCTGGGTTCTGCGGCCCCCTCACACAGCTCTGGGGCAAGTCGCCCCTGGAATGTTTCTGATCACGGTCAACTTGACACTCATTTCCTCATGGAATCCCCACACAGCTTTCTGGGGCAGAGTCTATAGCTCTATTTTTCAGGGAAGGAACCAAAGCAGGTCGATTCACTTGTCTCAGCTGCCCATAGCCAGCGGCTGTCGCTCAGTTAGAACCAAATTTCCTAGCACCCAGGCCGGGAAACTTCTCTGGCCTCCACTTGGAAACTCTTTTCTTACTCTCCTGCCTGACCTGGCCTAGCCCCAAGGTCAGGCACCTCTCAGCAGGGTTTCACTCCTGCGCGGACACCAGTGTCTACTCCGGCCTCCTTTTCTGCCTTGGAGCCAGGCCCAGAGCAGCAGCTGGGGGCGCCAAGCTGGGCAGGAGCAGGAAGAGGCTACAGGCAGCTGAGTTCATTCAGAAGAAAGCTCAGCTGACAGCGTGGAGCTGCGGGCAGCTCACTGGGGGTTCTCTCGAACCCCGTGCTGTAAGTTCAAGCTCTAACAAATCCTCTTTTCTTCCCATTTTCCCCCAATCCGCCCCTCCCCGCTCAGCCCCAGGAAGGGCGGATGGAGTCCCAAATCGGTGCCACTGTCATTCTAGGATCTATGCCAGACTATCCTTAGAAAGACTCTGCCACCCTCTCCCCATTTCACAGACTAGGAAACTGAGGCCCAGGAAGGAGAGCAGATGGTGTGGCTCAGACTCACCGTCGAGGGGCAGAGCGGGCCCAGAGCTCTCCGTGTCTGCCCCAGCGTGGGCTTCCCTGTGGCTGGGACCAGGGCCCTTCCTCAGAGGCGGGGGAACACAGGGGGGCTGCCGGGGAAGTGCCCTCCCTCTCCCCACCCTTGGGGGTCTCCCGGACTCAGAAGCTGGGGTCCACCATCTCCTCACATGAGACCCAATCCTTAACGTGTATGGACTTGGTTCTTGACCGCCAAGTTTATCTGAGTCTCAGGAGGTCAAGGGAAAGTCAGTGAGCAGAGGTAAGAGGTGATGATAATGATGATGATGCGATGATGATGTGTGTGGGGAAGGTTCACAGCACGGTGGCGGGGGCGTGCATGGGAGTGGGCTGCCGTCCCCACCAGATCCCTCAAGTTGCCCATATTTCAGCGCATCAGTCCCTTCTGAACCCAGATATCTTTCCTATTACTGAACCCATGCAACTTCCCAGCAGAGCCTTAGGGTTGAGGGGGTAGAGAGGGAAGGGAGAGAGAGAGAGAGAGAGAGAGAGAGAGAGAGAGAGAGGGAGAGAGCAGAGAGAGAGAAACAGAGAGACACAGAGAGAGAAACAGAGAGAGACAGAGAGAGGAGAGGAGAGAGAGGGAGAGAGAGAGAGAGAGAAACAGAAGAGATACAGAGAGAGACAGAGAGAGAGAGAGGGAGAGAGGGAGAGGGAGAGAGAGAGAGGAGAGAAGAGAGACAGAGAGAGAAACAGAGAGAGACAGAGAGAGAAGCAGAGAGAGAGAGAGAGAGAGAGAGAGAGAGGGGGCCACATTTCCTTAGGGAAAGGAGGAACCAGCCCACAGCCTTGGTCCAAGGGAGAAAGGAAGGGGCAAGTCCCGCCAGGAGGGACAGAGCTGGAGCCCTGGACACTCAGACGAGGGGAGACGTCGCTGGGGTCCCCTCACTAGCTGAGCATCCCAGGGTTCCCTTCCCGGCGAGATGGGGGATCCCTGGGGGCAGTGGCACCAATACCCCTGCACGTCTGGGTCTGGATCGGAGGGTTCCGAGCGGGTCGGCGGCGCGTCCCCAAGCCAGTGGCAGCCGCCCGTCCTCCCTAAAGGGGGCGCTCGCCGGGAAGGCGCCGCCATCCAGTCTGGTCCCAGAACCCTGGGCTGGGTGGCCGGCCGCTGGAGCGACGTGGGCGGGAGGTGGCGGGTGGGGGACAGGAGCGCATCTGAGGATCGGGTGGTACCCCTCGACGTCCCCTCCTCCCAGATGGCGGCGGCGGGGGAGCGAGGCCAGGACCCCTGCAGGGGCGCAAACTCACAGCCCGGGTCTGGCTTTGGGTCTCCGAAGGTGTCTCAGGACCCAGGTGTCCAATCCCAGAGCCCTGAGCACGTGTCCCTCCAGGGTCCTCCGACCCCGAAGCCCCTTTCAGATTTCCACCCAATCCTGTGTAGTCCGGTGCGACCCCCGCAGTGGGGGCCCCCTCAGGCGCGCCGACGCGAGGAGGACTTGGAGCAGTGGGAGGGTCTCGGATCTTTTGATCTTACCGCACTGTTGAAATCCGATTCGTTCAGATCCCCCAAGTCAGGAAGCTGGATCCGGGAACAGCCTGTCGGCTGGGAAGGGCTCCAGGACGGCGTCCATCGCGGCGGGCTGCGGAGGCCCCCTTTGGCGGGGCTTCCCTCACTCCCCGGGCTGCGGCGCGCCCGGCTCGGAGCTCCTGCCTGGACGCTGGCAAACGGGTGCGGGGGCAGGTCCGGGGCAAAGCCCCGGGAGGCCAGGCGCAGCGGCGCGGTCCCGGCTGGGGGGCGCGGGGTGGGGAGCTTAGGGCAGCGGTGCCGAGCCGGCTGGGCGCAGGGGGCCCCCGGACACCGCGGGCATGGAGCCCACACCTCCCCCTGCTCCTCCGGGGACGCGGCTGGCTTCATGGGGGGCCGCGGGGGGGGCTGGCGGGGCCTGAGGACCCCCCACCGGGCGGGGTGGGAGCCGGGGTTGGGGAGCTGGGCGCTCCCCGAGACTGGGTGGCTGCCGGGCGCTCCGCTCTCGGCGCAGCTTCTGTCTCTTTCCTCGGTGAGCCCGGGAGCCTGGGACTGGGGAGCCCAGCTGGCCGGGGCGCCACGCCCCCCCACATCAATATTCACGATAATTTCATATTCATGATGGGTGGGCGTGCCCTCTTAACTCGCCCCTCCCCTTTAAGGGACCTCTGCAAGTTCTTAATCTATTCTCTGAATGATCCTCATTAAGGAAGGTCTAGAACTAAAATCGTTCTGATGCAAGTAATTGTGTGCCTGGAACCTTAGCGTCTTTGTTGTGGAGTCACCAGATCTTCTGCCTAAATTCTCCTAAATTAATCAAGGTGCTGACTTGTTCCCCATTCTTCCCGTCTTAATGCTAGAGTCAGGGAATTCCATCGCCCATGGCATACCACTCTGGGTATCTCATCTCAATGAAAGAGATTTATGATTTATTTCCCCCACATCTTACCTCCTCCAGGAAGCCTTCCCTGGCTAGCAATATGAACCAACTCTCTCTGCTACACACTCACAGAGAACATTGTGTGTTTACTTCCGCTGTGGAGGAGTTAATGTGGGATTGCCATTGTTCTCTCTGCCGTGCCTCTGACCTCCCTGGGTTTTAAGACCCCTACAATCCAGGATCTTGTCCAGCTTTCCCGTGTGTGAAAGGGTCAGGTGACTGGAAGAGTCGAGGCAACCCTCCCCTACTCAAACCCCTCACATTGGATCATCAAGTCCCCATCCTGGCTCTAGAGAGCAAGAAGGAGAGGAAAGGGTGGTCTTGGAATGTGCAGGGAAAACAAAGTGCTGGCTATCTGCCTACTTCATGGTCACCGGTCACTCCCAGGTCCCTAAATGGCCGCTGCGGGGCCAGCTTAATCTCTTGAAAGGGTTGATAAACAGTCCGGGGCACCTGAACAAATGGAAGTGGTTCCAGCAGGCACACCCTCGGAGGGCTGGCCACTGTTTCCTGCCCAGAAGTCATTAATAGGATTAAGTGTGTCCTCCTGGTCTGGGGCTTTAATTGGTTCAGGAACCAAAAGTCCTCTAAAAGCAGAGATGTCATCACAGCTACGCAGGGGGTGTTGTTGGAGGGCTCTCACTGCCCAAGTGGGAGAAGGACACACAGCTCTCCACCTGTCTGGCAGGCCGCCCCATCTCCTGACCAGCAAACCCAGTTCTGGACCTTGAAGTTCCTGATCCCTGCACCTGTCACCTGACTCTTAGTTCCAGGCTTCCATTGGGGGTGGGGGCACTCCCTGAGATGCTGGCGTAACAGGCCCTGTTCTGGGAATGGCTGGAAGGCAGGCCGCTGGGTTCTAGAAGCTCTGGGCATTTGTTCAAACAGCAGTGGAGGGGGGAGAGCTTATACAAGCAGGGTTTCCATGCAGCTGACCAGAGTTCAATCTCCGGCATCCTACATGGTCCCCAGAGCACCACCAGGAGTGATTCTTGCATGTAGAGCCTGGAATAAATCCTCAGCATTGCCTGGTGTGGCCCTACACTGAAACAAAACAAACAAACCAAAAAGTCACCAGTGGCTTGCGGGAAGGATTTTGGTTTATTTTTGTTCTTGTTTTTGGGCCATGCCCAATGGTGCTTAGGGGCTACCCCCCAACTCTGTGCTCAGGGGTCACTCCTAGTGGTATTCAGGTGACCACGGACTGTGCTGGGGATTAAGCTGAGGTCAGCCACAAACAAGGCAGGTGCCTTATCCCTGTACTTATCTCTCTGGCCCAAATATGTGAGCGTCCTGTCAAATGTGGAATATGTAAAAGTTGAGGATGTGACTGGACCTGTGCAGAGAGTGGAAAGGAGGAAGCAGAGGGTAGAGAGTGGGGGAAGGGAGGGAGGAGGGGAGAGGAGGGGAGGGGGTCTCTGCTGGGCGACACCCAGTCTGTGACAGCAGGTGTCTGGAGTCCTGGCTCCTGAGCTGGAGCCCAAGCGGCCCCTCGGGAAGGACAAAAGTGCCCCTCCGCCTGAGGTTGGCTGGAAGTTGTCCCTGTGTTCCTCCCAGCCTGCTCTGTAATTAGATACACAGGCGCCATTTAAGTGATTGGGGAAGATTATATAGTTTCAGATAAATAGTTAGACTGTCCTCTCTTTCCTGATTCTTCCCCAGGTGAACACCCCAGAAACCCTGGACAATAATCCTGGGGGAGACATTCTGGTTCCGGCCCCTCCTGTGGAGTCTGAGAGAAAGGATCCTGGGGGGAAGGCCTGGGGGGGGAGATCTGGGGGACAGAAGAGAAGAGGCACCGGGCAGTGTAGTGTCCAGCAGGTGGGAAGAGATTGGGGTCCTTTATGGGGTAGGGAGAGGGTGCACCCAGCAGTGCTCAGGGCTTGGGGTATCTTATGGGGTGCCAGGGATTCAACCTGGGCCTGCAGCATACAAGGCAAGCTCCTTTCTTGCTGTACTAGATTGTTGTTGTTGTTGTTGTTTTCCTGGGCGAAGGACATGGCCAAAGACCATGTGCTGGGCTGTGTGGGTGAGGAGGGTGGTGTTGTGAGCCGAGAGGGAGAGATGTTATCGAGAGGCTCTGGTGGGAGGACATGGATGGAGAAGATTCTGGGCAGGCGGAACAGCAAGAGAAAGTGGCGATAGGAAGGGTCGGGCAGCAAAGCCCGCTGGGGACCTCTTGGGACAGTATACCTGCCCGCTAACCTTTCTCTCTCTGTTTTGGGTCCACTCCCAGGGGGCACTCCCTGCTCAGTGTCTTGGAGTCACTCCCGAGTGTTAGGGGCCACCATGCCGTGTCAGTGACCAAACACAGGGCTCCTGCATGCAAAGCCTGTGCTCCCGCCCTTAGAGCCAAGAATTAAGGGAGATAATAGACTCTCAACCCTAGAGAGTCTCTTTTTTTTTTTGGGGGGGTCACACCGGCATGCTCAGGGGGTTACTCCTGACTCTGCACTCAGGAATTACTCCTGGCCGTGCTCGGAGGACCATATGGGATGCCGGGGTTGAACCCAGGCTGGCTCAGGCCGGCCGTGTGCAAAAACAAGCGCCCTACCTGCTGGGCTGTTGCTCGGCCTGACAGTCTCTATTTTTATCTCTTTACTTTTATTGTGGGGTGGGGTGGGGCTGGGGCCACACTCAGCAGTGCTCAGGGTTTACTCCTGGTTCTGGACACCAGAATTGCTCCTGGAGGCCTGGGGAACCCTATGGGG